>CAXKVI010000001.1:66184652-66332152 GCA_964058755.1 Campiglossa producta
CGATAACTCAGTTATCGATAAATTTGTGGTTTTTTTATTTTTATTTAAGGTTTTTGGTGAAAATGTGATTGCACAAAAACCTTAAAATTGTCCCACAATATGGGTATCAAACGAAAGGGCATGGTCCCAGGTTTCATTTGGACTTCGATATATTTCGATAAATTGATCGATAACTGAGTTATCGGTGAAAATGTGATTACACAAAAACCTTAAAATTGCCCCACAATATGGGTATCAATTGAAAGGGCATGGCCCCAGGTTTCATTTGGACTTCGATATATTTCGATAAATTTATCGATAACTGAGTTATCGGTGAAATTGTGATTGCCCAAAAACCCTGAAAGTGCCCTACAATATGGGTATCAAACGAAAGGGCATGGTCCCAGGTTTCATTTGGACTTCGATATATTTCGATAAATTTATCGATAACTGAGTTATCGGTGAAAATGTGATTGCCCAAAAACCTTAAATTTGCCCTACAATATGGGTATCAAATGAAAGGGCATGACCCCAGGTTTCATTTGGACTTCGATATATTTCGATAAATTTATCGATAACTGAGTTATCGGTGAAAATGTGATTGCTCAGAAAGCTTAAAATTGCCCTACAATATGAGTATCCATTGAAAAGGGATGGCCGCAGGTTTCATTTGGACTTCGATATATTTCGATAAATTTATAGATAACTGAGTTACTGGTGAAAATGTGATTGCCCAAAAACCTTAAAATTGACCTACAATATGGGTATTAAAAGAAAGGGGATGGTCCACGTTTCATTTGAACTTCGATATATTTCGATAAATTTACCGATTACTGAGTTATCAATAAAAATGTGATTGCCCAAAAACTTAAAATTGCCCTACAATATTTGAATCCAAAGAAAAGGGATGGCTCCAGGTTTCATTTGGACTTCGATATATTTCGATAAATTTATCGATAACTAAGTTATCGGTGAAATGTGATTGCCCGAAAACCTTAAAATTGCCCTACAATATGGGTATCCAACGAAAGGGGATGGCCGCAGACTTAATTTGGACTTCGATATATTTCGATAAATTTATCGATAACTGAGTTACCGGTGAAAATGTTATTGCCCAAAACCCTTAAAATTGCCCTACAATATGGGCATTAAACGAAAGGGGATGGCTCCAGGTTTCATTTGAATTTCGATATATTTCGATAATTTACCGATAACTAAGTTATCGGGGAAAATGTGATTGCCTAAAAGCCTTAAAATAGCCCTACAATATGGGTATCCAACGAAAGGGGATGGCTCCAGGTTTCATTTGGACTTCGATATATTTCGATAAATTTATCGATAACTAAGTTATCGGTGAAAATGTGATTGCCCAAAAACCTTAAAATAGCCCTACAATATGGGTATCCAACGAAAGGGGATGGCTCAATCTACCTTTCCCCATTGGGAATTTTGAAATTTTTGAATACCCTTGGCAAATGCTTCAGTATTCAATATAATATTATATAAATATGAAACTTTGAAGTTTATATGAACTATTCGATAAATGCTTTCTGAGACATTAATATCAAGACTTAAAGCCAAAGCAATATTTAACTTTAGAAAACTCACTTTCAATCAATTTCAAATCACATTTTCACCAAAAACCTTAAAAGTGCCCTACAATATGGGTATCAAACAAAAGGGCATGACCGCAGGTTTCATTTGGACTTCGATATATTTCGATATATTTATCGATAACTGAGTTATCGAAGAAAATGTGATTGCCCAAAAACCTTAAAATTGCCCTACAATATGGGTATCAAACGAAAGGGCATGACCGCAGGTTTCATTTGGACTTCGATATATTTCGATAAATTTATCGATAACTGAGTTATCGGTGAAAATGTGATTGCCCAGAAAGCTTAAAATTGCCCTACAACATGAGTATCCATTGATAGGGGATGGTCCCAGGTTTCATTTGGACTTCGATATATTTCGATAAATTTATCGATAACTGAGTTATCGGTGAAAATGTGATTGCCCAAAAAACCTTAAAAGTGCCCTACAATATGGGTATCGATAAATTTATCGATAACTGAGTTATCGGTGAAAATGTGATTGCCCAAAAACCTTAAATTTGCCCTACAATATGGGTATCAAATGAAAGGGCATGACCCCAGGTTTCATTTGGACTTCGATATATTTCGATAAATTTATCGATAACTGAGCTATCGGTGAAAAAGTAATTGCCCAGAAAGCTTAAAATTGCCCTACAATATGAGTATCCATTGAAAGGGGATGGCCGCAGGTTTCATTTGGACTTCGATATATTTCGATAAATTTATAGATAACTGTGTTACTGGTGAAAATGTGATTGCCCAAAAACCTTAAAATTGCCCTACAATATGGGTATTAAAAGAAAGGGGATGGTCCACGTTTCATTTGAACTTCGATATATTTCGATAAATTTACCGATTACTGAGTTATCGGTCGATATATGATTGCCCAGAAAGCTTAAAATTGCCCTACAACATGAGTATCCAACGAAAGGGGATGGCCGCAGACTTCATTTGGACTTCGATAAATTTATCGATAACTGAGTTACCGGTGAAAATGTTATTGCCCAAAAACCTTAAAATTGCCCTACAATATGGGCATTAAACGAAAGGGGATGGCTCCAGGTTTCATTTGAATTTCGATATATTTCGATAAATTTACCGATAAATAAGTTATCGGTGAAAATGTGATTGCCCAAAAACCTTAAAATAGCCCTACAATATGGGTATCCAACGAAAGGGGATGGCTCAATCTACCTTTTCCCATTGGGAATTTTGAAATTTTTGAATACCCTTGGCAAATGCTTCAGTATTCAATATAATATTATATAAATATCAAACTTTGAAGTTTATATGAACTATTCGATAAAATTGCCCTACAATATGGATATCCAACGAAGGGGATGGCTCCAGGTTTCATTTGGACTTCGATATATTTCGATAAATTTATCGATAACTAAGTTATCGGTGAAAATGTGGTTGCCCAAAAACCTTAAAATAGCCCTACAATATGGGTATCCAACGAAAGGGGATGGCTCAATCTACCTTTTCCCATTGGGAATTTTGAAATTTTTGAATACCCTTGGCAAATGCTTCAGTATTCAATATAATATTATATAAATATCAAACTTTGAAGTTTATATGAACTATTCGATAAAATTGCCCTACAATATGGATATCCAACGAAGGGGATGGCTCCAGGTTTCATTTGGACTTCGATATATTTCGATAAATTTATCGATAACTAAGTTATCGGTGAAAATGTGATTGCCCAAAAACCTTAAAATAGCCCTACAATATGGGTATCCAACGAAAGGGGATGGCTCAATCTACCTTTTCCCATTGGGAATTTTGAAATTTTTGAATACCCTTGGCAAATGCTTCAGTATTCAATATAATATTATATAAATATCAAACTTTGAAGTTTATATGAACTATTCGATAAATGCTTTCTGAGACATTAATATCAAGACTTAAAGCCAAACCAATATTTAACTTTAGAAAACTCACTTTCAATCAATTTCAAGGATTTGTATGTATATTTAATTAAAACTTTTGAAAACCGTTTTTAAATACATACTATTTTTTCAAAACTCTAGGAACATAGAGACAAATTATTGATCTTCCAACAGTTTTTTATTTGATCAATCTACCTTACTTGGTGAACTTCGACGACCGAATTCTAATCTAAAATGTTGAAAGGGTACTTCGCAGAGGCGGGCAAGACAGCGGGTATATACTAGTTTATAATATTAGTAAGATTATATTGAATACTGAAGCATTTGCCAAGGGTAATTTATATTGAATACTGAAGCATTTGCCAAGGGTATTCAAAAATTTCAAAATTCCCAATGGGGAAAGGTAGATTGATTAAACAATTTCAGGTTTTTGGGCAATCACATTTTGATCGATAACTTTTCGTTTGATACCCATATTGTGGGGCAATTTTAAGGCTTTTGAGCCACCTCGTTTTCACCGATAACTCAGTTATCGATAAATTTATCGAAATATATCAAATTCCAGATGAAACCTGGGGGCATTACCTTTCTTTTGATACCCATATTGTGAGAAAATTTTAAGGTTTTTAAGCTATTGCATAGATTTTATCGGAACGGATAAAAAGGTTCGAAAAGAATCCAAAAGGTTCGAAAAGGTTCGGTGTTAGCAACAGGCCGAATACATAAATTTGTATCTCTATCATAAAGTTAAGGTTAAGGTTAAGGTTAAGGTTAAGGTTAAGGTTAAGGTTAAGGTTAAGGTTAAGGTTAAGGTTAAGGTTAAGGTTAAGGTTAAGGTTAAGGTTAAGGTTAAGGTTAAGGTTAAGGTTAAGGTTAAGGTTAAGGTTAAGGTTAAGGTTAAGGTTAAGGTTAAGGTTAAGGTTAAGGTTAAGGTTAAGGTTAAGGTTAAGGTTAAGGTTAAGGTTAAGGTTAAGGTTAAGGTTAAGGTTAAGGTAAGGTTAAGGTTAAGGTTAAGGTTAAGGTTAAGGTTAAGGTTAAGGTTAAGGTTAAGGTTAAGGTTAAGGTTAAGGTTAAGGTTAAGGTTAAGGTTAAGGTTAAGGTTAAGGTTAAGGTTAAGGTTAAGGTTAAGGTTAAGGTTAAGGTTAAGGTTAAGGTTAAGGTTAAGGTTAAGGTTAAGGTTAAGGTTAAGGTTAGGGTTAAGGTTAAGGTTAAGGTTAAGGTTAAGGTTAAGGTTAAGGTTAAGGTTAAGGTTAAGGTTAAGGTTAAGGTTAAGGTTAAGGTTAAGGTTAAGTTTAAGGTTAAGGTTAAGGTTAAGGTTAAGGTTAAGGTTAAGGTTAAGGTTAAGGTTAAGGTTAAGGTTAAGGTTAAGGTTAAGGTTAAGGTTAGGGTTAAGGTTAAGGTGACACTGATCACCTCCAATACATATAAAAAAAACTATAGTAGGCTTGACAAAATAATTTTTTTGGTTCATTATACTTACTAAATAAAAGAGTCTTTTGAAAAAATCTAATTTTGTCCAACTGTTGCTCCGCAATTCGCAGAGTTTGACATCTAAGCTTGAAGAACTCAAAAACTGAAATCTGTGCGGAAACGTAAGTGACACCACCTAAAGTACAAAATTTCCGGAACTATGTAATCATTTTAAGAGTTGTTTAAACTGATTCGTAAATATGGCCCTAATATACTTGAAACTGTATAACTCTATTTTAAGAACTGTTGAAAATTACCACTAAAAAATGCATTTTTAGACCGAACGGTGAAACGTAAGTGACGCTGGATTTGCCCATATATACATAGATTACCTATAGAAAATTGTGAAATTTATACGTCTCAGCTTTCTTCATTTTTCGGCTTAAAAACAAAAGGTTTTTAATCGGTTTTTTTTTATAAACCTGCTACAGAGAAGGTCCAAGAAAGTAAATTTTACAGAATAGAAATCGGTTCAGCCGTTTAGACAGCCGCCGCGGTCATACAGAGTACATTTCATTTTTATATATATAGATTACCTATTTCCTATAGAAAATTGTGAAATTTAAACGTCCCAGCTTTATTCATTTTTCGGCTTAGAAAACAAAAGGTTTTTAATCGGTTTTTTATAAACCTGCTACAGAGAAGGTCCAAGAAAGTACATTTTACAGAATAGAAATTGGTTCAGCCGTTAAGGCAGGCATCGCAGAGATACGAAGGATATTTCATTTTTATATATAAATTACCTATTTCCTATAGAAAATTGTGAAATTCAGATGTCTCAGCTTTCTTCATTTTTCGGCTTAAAAACAAAAGGTTTTTAATCGTTTGTTTTATAAACCTGCTACAGAGAAGGTCCTAGAAAGTAAATTTTACAGAATAGAAATCGGTTAAGCCGTTTAGACATTTTTATATATATAGATTACCTATAGAAAATTGTGAAATTTAGACGTCTCAGCTTTCTTAATTTTTCGGCTTAAAAACAAAAGGTTTTTAAACGTTTTTTTTATAAACCTGTTACAGAGAAGGTCCAAGAAAGTAAATTTTAGAGAATTGAATTTTACAGAATAGAAATCGGTTGAGCCGTTTAGACAGCCGCCGCGGTCATACAGAGTACATTTCATTTTTATATATATAGATTACCTATTTCCTATAGAAAATTGTGAAATTTAGACGTCTCAGCTTTCTTCATTTTTCGGCTTGAAAACAAAAGGTTTTTAAACGGTTTTTCACTTGTTAAAAAGCTGTGTTGAAAACTAACAAAAATCATTCTCAATGTGCATCTGGAAGTTTTTGGGGTCGAGGGCGCTAGAGGGCGCTTTCGCTCTTTTTTAGGGTTATAAATCCATTTTTTCGAAAATCGACCGTTTGTTCCAGAAATTTTTGAAATTTGACTTTCTTTAATAGCAAATACAGTTACTAACAGCTCAGCGTTGAAAATTAAGGGAATGGGAGGTGCATTCAAGAAAAACTTGTATCGATATTATATCGTTTGTGAAAATTTCTTTTATTTTAATGTGTTTTATGAATTTTACAAAACAAATTGTATTCATTGAAATTCAAATTTCATTCGCGGAATCCATTTCTGGTATTGCTTTTTTCTTTTGACGTCTGCCAGAGGGCGCTTCCGCCCATTTTTTGGATTTTAACAGCTTTTTTCCGAAAATCAACAACAATGTTCCGAGAATCTATGTAATTTGACTTTCCTATAATGCAAGTTCTTTTTTTAAGTAGACTAACACCCTGATTCTGCGTTCTTGATGAATTATCAATCTTGATAAAATATAAAGTGTTTTTGAATTTTTGCACCAAAACCAGTTGTATTTTATTCAAATTAATTTCAACCCATAAATGTGGAAATCGACCCTGCACCGAGTGACCCGATTTTTATGTCGGATAGACGGACAGGACGACTTATTTTTGAAAGTCTTTTTTGCTTTCCAGTACAAATATAATACAACTCTGAAATTCTTGAAATTACAACTTCAAGATGCTATAACTTTCTTGTTGTCTTCCGAATTCAATTTTCTTTTCTTTGTTTGAATGATATTTGTTTTATCTTTCAAACAAGAAAACTGGTTGTAATTTGGCCGTAGAATGACCAAGAAATGGTCTTTTGTTGCGAAAAAAAAGTTATTTTTTAGACAGTTTCGATTTCTTCACGATTTTATTGGATTGTAACGTCAGATATTTAATCTTTATAACAAGCCACGTAAAATCACCTATCCAAACCGAGAAAGTAAATTAAAGTCGACTTAAAATTAGCTTAGTAATGCTCAATAAAGCTTGTTGAAATTTAAATTTTTTCTTCATTATATTGCCAGCTCTCGTCTATTAAGAATCAGGCAGTGACCATCGCGATTGAATAAGGTTAGGTTAGGTTCAAGTGGCTGCCGCAGAGGCACACTTAGGCCAGTTTTGAAAGGCCCGTTGTGATACCACCAACGCAAGGAAAGTCAGTCCCGGGACCCAGCCATATGGAAAATCCCTGAGTTGTTGGGATTTTCCACATAGCAGAATCCCGGGACTGACACTCCTAAACCGACACCGTTACTCGTCCTCGAACCACTTAGATGACTTTATGAAGCCATCAAGTCCTTTATGTCCAGTTCCGCGATCTGGCTTGGGCTATCCAGGAAGGGAACTCCCAAAAAGCACGTACTCGCGCCGCTTAAGGCCGGACAGTTGCAGATGAGGTGCTCCACTGTTTCCTCCTCCTCATCATCTTTGCAACTCCTGCAGCATCGTCGGTAGGCCACACCTAGCCTTTCTGCATGCCTACCAAAGAGGCAGTGACCGGTTAATACCTCTATCAATATGGAGATTTCCCTCCTAGTTAGGGCATAAATGCGTCTAGACCTTTTAAGATCCCATTTTGGCCAGGTTTGTTTCGATATCCGACACCATCTTTTGTTGGCTTGACGGAGTGTGTGCTCCTTCAGCATTAGTTTGCATGTGGCAAACGGCATACCCAAGCGCTCTTTATCCTGAAGAACCTGCTTGGTCGTGCCCTGCCTGGCAAGCTCGTCTGCCTTACAGTTTCCCTCAATGTCCCTATGTCCCTGGCCCCATATGAGGTTTACGCGGTTCTGTTGGGCCATCTCCTGAAGAGATCTACGACAGCTGAGCGTCTGTTCAGAGTTGAACGTGTATGAGCCAAGGGATTTGATTGCCGCTTGGCTATCGCTGAAAATAACGATATCTTCTCCGATAACACGTTTGCTTGACCAGGCCGCGGCGTTCAGGATTGCCGAGACTTCCGCCAGGAAGACGCTACAATGATCAGGTAGTCTGAAGTAGAGCTCAGGGTCCAAATCCCTTGAATAAACCCCACTATTTGTTTCGGGACACCATTCCCTCCTCTCCCAGTTTTCTCTGCTGGGAATGTATTTTGAAACAGCTACCCCCGACTGTAGTGGTCGCACACAACGATCTGTGCTTAGAGGGAGAAAGCTGTAAGGTTCCAGAATACTGGAGTGTCCAATAGTAGCCGCACCTCAAGTGGAGGTTTCCCTTAGGCGCAGAGCTGATGCCGCCGCTGACCGAAACCCTTCCAGATCAAGTGGCAAAATGCCCAGAATGACCTGGAGGGCTTCGTTGGGCGTTGTCCTTAGCGTACCGCTTATACAGATCATATTGGATATATGGACTTTCCGCAACAGATTCAGGTATGTTGCCTTGCTCAGCGCAGGCCACCATACGACGACTCCATACAGCATGATTGGGCGAATGATGGCCGTGTAGATCCAACTGCATACTCTAGGGCTGAGCCCCCATTTTTTGCCAATGGCTCTTTTGCATGTGTAAAGAGCGATGCAAGCTTTCGTCTGGCGCTGAAGAACATTCTCCTTCCAATTCAATTTCCTGTCCAGAACTATGCCTAGAAACTTGGCCTTATCCGACAAGCCCAGGCGCGTGCCATCTAGTTCTGGTAGGCTTAGTGGCGGTAATTTTTGATATGTCAAGGCAATCATGGCCCTCAAACCATAACCTGAAAGTTCAAGTTAAATTTGGTTTTTTGCCTCTACTGAAAAATATTTTTTTGGTCGTTGGCAGATTTATACTCTTAGCCGACGATATGGTGTTTAAGCCAGAAGTTGAAATTTTTGGAAATTTCATCCGCTTTTCCGGCTTTGACGTAATTTTTTTGGAGCTAATTGACAATAAATTATATTTTTTGGTTATATATCGTCAAGATGCATCTACTACTTAATTATGCAATGTTTTTTTTTTTGGAAAGGAGTTCAAGTTTTCAAGATATTCAGCATAAACCGAAATCTAATATTTTGGTCTCAAGCGCCCTTCAGAAGTACTGTGTGCAATTAGGAGGGTCGATTTAAAAATCAACCAAGTGACAAGGAAAAACGTATTTTAGGGATCAAAATAAAATACTTTGCCGAAGGAAGCATGATCCTAGTTAAAACCAATTCCGATGTCCCGACTTTTTATACCTTTCATGAACATGAAATGGTATTATAACTTTGGTCCGATGTTTGTAAGTATGAGAAGAAGAAGAGATAGACCCATCAATAAGTATACCGAAATGATCAGGATGACGAGATGAGTTGATTTAGCCATGTCCGTCTGTCTGTCTGTCTGTCTGCCTGTTTGAACGCAAACTAGTCCCTCAGTTTTTGAGATATTTGGCTGAAATTTTGTATGCGGCCACCATTTTCCAATATAGGAATCATTTGTCGGAACCAGCAAGATCGGAACGATATTACATATAGCTCCCATACAATCGATTGTTCCGATAAACGGATTTTGGGCTATAACTCCTGTAATTAAACACCTAGGAACGTGAAATTTTGCAAGTATTGCTATTTTTATATGTGAAATATCGGTGTTGAAAATCATCGAGATGAGATAAATATTTCACATAGCTCCCATAAAATCGATTGTTCCGATACACGGATTTTGGGCTATAACTCCTGTAATTAAACACGTAGGAACGTGAAATTTTGTAAGTATTGCTATTTTTATATGTGAAATATCGGTGTTGAAAATCATCGAGATGGGATAAATATTTCACATAGCTCCCATACAATCGATTGTTCCGATAAACGGATTTTGGGCTATAACTCCTGTAATTAAACACGTAGGAACGTGAAATTTTGGACGTATTGCTATTTTTTTATCTGAAATATCGATGTTGAAAATCATCGAGATGGGATAAATATTTCACATAGCCCCCATACAATCGATTGTTCCAATAAACGGATTTTGGTAGATAACTCCTGTAGTTATATAGGTAGGAACGTGAAATTTCGTAACTATTGCTATTTTATAATGTGGAATGTCGGTGTTAAAAATCAATGAGATTGGACCAATATAGCACATCGCCCCCATATAATCGATGGTTCCGATAATTTCGGTATGAGCTTAAGTTAAATTCACACAGGCTGTACTGGGATCAAACAGTGAAAATCGTGACCCTTATTCATGAAAGGTATTTAGCCTTCGGCACAGCCAAATACAGCTTTCCTTACTTGTTACTTTTGACTTCGGGCGGCGAAGTTTGAAAAATCCTAAGTTGACCCATTTAGAGTGCCCCAAACGTGTCCAAATGTATGACTGACTCCACTAACTTGGAAGGGCCGGTACTCTTCCCTTGACCCACCCATGCCAGTGGCACACCTCCAAAAACCCCACCTGGGGTATTCCCCATACAAACTGTTTAGATTTCACTATAGGGGCGCTCACCACTGCTGCACTTATTTCTTTATAAATAAAAACTCGATTTAGTTTTTAGTTTTAATAATTTAATATTTATTTTAATAGATTTTTTTCCAAATTGCTTTATTTTACAATTTTTAATCTTCTTATTATTGTTTCACTTTAGTTCACAAATTTTATTTTATAACTTTACTTTCACTAATTTGCAAGTAGGTGGAAGGTAGGTAATAAACCGCGCGCTCAACAACAACTGACCTGAGCGGCCATCGATGACCGCCCGCTAAGCTGTGCCGTGAGCATACATATGTACATATATGTATATAAAAAAGGGTAAGTAAAAAAGGTAAGTACATAGAAAGAAGCGCTAGTTTTCCAATTTAAGAATTTTACATTAGGATGATTATTAATAAATGAAATTAATAAATGAAATGAAAATGAAATGAGTAAAATTCAAAGGTAAGTTTAATTTAGGGTAAGTATGGATGCAAATGGTAAGTATAATAGAAGGTAAGTATTTAAAGGTAAAGGTAAGTATATATGATCGTATTCAACAAGGTAAGTATACAATTCGACTTTAAGTAACAATTCAATAAATTCAAGTAGGTATAAATTCAACAATTTTAAAATTCAATTTATTAGGTAAGTTTTAAAGTGTATTATTAATCAGACTGAATGATGTCTTCATCCATGTCTTCAACATGGCGGCCGGCTTGCGGAGTTGATACATTCAAAAGCTCTTGCAGTTGACCAAATTCCGTATATTACGCTGACGTTGCCATGTCTACCCCTGTGTTCCTCGCGCCTATAACGTTCGGGTGGCGGAGGCGTCGCAAGTCGGTTGCGTGTCGATGTTGAGGCGGACGGACGATGCAACAACGTATGATGCGCTCGGCCGCAGTGGCGGCAGCTGCCGGCGGTATTGCACTCGCCTGTGGTGTGTGATGTAGCCAAGCAATTTATGCAGTAGCGATGAGCGCGTGCTGACTCATATCGCTCTGATGGAGTCATGATTAGGAATGCGTGGCACTGGCGTAAAGCGTGCTGACGGCAGCATAGGCGGCATTTCCATGCTGATATCTGTGGAGAAAAAACGTAAGAAAGAAAAAAAAGAAAAAGAAATCAGCATTAGGATAAATTGAAGTTGAAATGAGGATTAAAAAATTATGGCTGGGAAAAAATGCAAGAAGAGATAAACAGATTTTAGTGTTGTTCTGCGTTATTACTCCATTTTGAGTGCGGATGTCGAGGACGCGAACATTTCCATCGAGTCCGGCATGCAGCTTTGAAATACGTCCGAGACGCCATTCGTTGGGTGGCAGCAGGTCATCTTGAACTACGACTAGATCGCCTTCTTTCAGGTTTGTTTGAGGGGTTTTCCATTTTTGTTGTTTGTGAAGTTGTTGAATATATTCATTCTTCCAACGGTTGCTGAATTGATGGTGTAAAACTTTAAGTAACTGCCATTTTCGAGTCATAATTCATCATTTATTGGCGCTTAACCGCCTAAGCGATTTTGGCCGTTGCATATCAAAGCACGCCAGTCATTCCTTTTTAGCGATAACTGACGCCAATTGGAAACCCCAAGGGAGTTCAAGTCATCCTCCACCTGTTGTTTCCATCTCAGTCGAGGCCTCCCCCTTCCTCTGCTGCCGAAATCAAGCGACGATAGGAAAACCTTCTGTGCTGGAGCTTCTTTGTCCATTCGCATAACATGGCCCAGCCAGCGTAATCTTTGGGCTTTAATTCGCTGGACTATGGTCAGATCTGCGTAGAGCTCGTACAGCTCATCGTTAAATTTCCTTCGATACTCGCCGTTGGCATCACGGGAAGGACCTTAAATCTTCCGGAGAACTTTTCTCTCAAATACTCCAAGAGCCATCTCATCTTCTCTTGACATTGTCCATGAATCTGAGCCATACATCAGGACAGGTATGATGAGAGACTTATAGAGCATGATCTTTGTTCTTCGAGAGAGGACTTTACTTCTCAATTGCCTACTCAGTCCAAAGTAGCACTTGTTGGCAAGAGTGATTCTCCGCTGGATTTCTAGACTGATATTATTTTCGGTGTTGATACTGGTTCCCAAATAGACGAAGTCCCTCACAGTTTCAAATTTGTAACTATCAACAGTGACATGGCTGCCAAGGCGCAGGTGCGCCGATTCTTTCTTTGATGACAGCAAATACTTCGTCTTGTCCTCGTTCACGGCAAGACCCACTTTTTTCGCTTCTTTATCCAGTCCAGAGAAGGCAGCGCTTACGGCGCGGTTGTTAAGGCCAATGATATCAATATCATCGGCATACGCCAGCAATTGCACGCTCTTGTAAAAGATTGTACCATTGCGGTTTAGCTCTGCTGCTCGAATTATCTTCTCCAGCATCAGATTGAAGAAATCGCACGAAAGGGAGTCGCCCTGTCTGAAGCCTCGTTTGGTTTCAAATGGCTCAGAGAGGTCCTTCCCGATTCTGACGGAGCTGTTGGTATTGCTCAACGTCATTTGGCAAAGCCGTATAAGCTTTGCAGGGAAGTCAAATTCAGACATGGCGGCATACAGGCAACTCCTTTTTGCGCTATCAAAAGCGGCTTTGAAATCGACAAAGAGATGGTGTGTGTCGATTCTTTTATCATGGGTCTTCTCCAGGATTTGGCGTATCGTGAAAATCTGGTCGATGGTAGACTTTCCTGGTCTAAAGCCACACTGATAAGGTCCAATCAGTTTGTCTACGATGGGCTTCAGCCTTTCACACAACACGCTAGAAAGAACCTTATATGCAATATTAAGAAGACTAATTCCGCGGTAGTTGGTGCGGTTAGCTTGTGGATTGGGCAAAGCACACTTAAATTCCAATCCGGTGGCATGCATTCGTCTGACCATATTCTGCATAAGAGCTGATGCATGCTTTTTACCAGCTCTTCGCCTCCGTGTTTGACAAGCTCGGCGGGTAGTCTGTCTTTTCCAGGCGCTTTGTTGTTTTTGAGCCGGGATATAGCTATCCTCACTTCATCATAGTCAGGTGGTGGGACGACTTTTCCATCGTCAGGGATTGGGGTATCGGGTTCGACGTCTCCGTCGCAATTTAGCAGTGAGGAGAAGTGCTCCCTCCATAATTTAAGTACACTTTGTACGTCGGTTACCAGGTCGCCATTATTGTCCTTACAGGAGCTTGCCCCGGTCTTAAAACCTTCCGTCATCCGCCGGATCTTTTCATAGAATTTTCGGGCATCATTCCTGACAGCCAGCATCTCAAGCTCCTCACACTCACGCCTTTCGGCCTCACTTTTCTTTTTTCTGAAAAGGCGTCTCTCTTCCTTCTTTGCCTCACGATATTGTTGCCATACACTGCGGGTTGCGCCCGTTCGCAACGTCTCCTTGTAGGCAGCGTCCTTTTTTTTCGAGGCAGTTTTGCATTCCTCATCGTACCAGTTGTTCTTGCGGGCTCGCTGGAACCCTATAGTGGCCTCAGCGACGGTACGCAATGAGTGAGAGATATGCTTCCATTGCTCGGTTACATCGTTAGGTCCGGGATTGCCCTCTGCTAGCAGGTGTGAGAGTCGAGTTGTGAAATTATCAGCTGTCTGTGTCATGCGTAGCTTCTCGACGTCAAACTTTCCTTCCGTTACTGTGCGCACTTTCTTCGTTGCACAGAGGCGTGTGCGTATCTTAGCTGCGACAAGATAATGTCCAGAGTCAATATTGGGACCACGCAGTGTACGCACGTCCAGAACGGTGGAGCTATGTCTGCCGTCAATCAAGACATGATCAATCTGGTTTCTAGTTTTTTGATCAGGGGACAGCCATGTGGCTTGGTGTATTCGCTTATGCTGGAACCTGGTACTACTGATGACCATATTGCGAGCAGCGGCGAAGTCAATCAACCTAGTGCCGTTGGGGGATGTTATATCGTGGAGACTGAATTTTCCAACTGTAGGACCAAAGACTCCTTCCTTTCCCACCTTGGCATTAAAGTCGCCGAGCACGATTTTGATATCATGCTGGGGGCAGCCTTGATGCGGATCGCAGCGAGACGCTCGTCCACAGGAGTGAACGCTAATACTTGGCGGCGAAGTCTCTTTCCCACCACGAATCCTACACCACGCGCTTTGCCGCGTGTCTGGCCACTGTAGTATACATCACAAGGACCGATGGTCGTCTTTCCTTGCCCCGTCCATCGCATTTCCTGCAGGGCGGTGATGTCGGCCTTTGCGCCTACGAGGACATCAACCAGTCGGGCAGCGGCTCCGTCCCTTGAAAGGGTCCGGACATTTCCGGTACATGCCCTAATATCCAAATCATTATGCCTTATTCGTTTTGCCGGGTCGTCAACATTAAAGGGGGTTCTCATCCGAGGCTTTGATTTTGTTTTCATTGGAATTAAGTTTTTTACGTGGCGGGTCCCAAACCCAGCGCACAACCCGTTTCGGAGATTTTGGAAAGTATTTACGCATTTATATAGCGAGCCGCTTGCTTCAAGACAGACGCCCGCTTGCAGCCGCACCTCATGGTGAACAGACGCTACGCAAAAAAACCTCGGTGAGCCCTTAAACCAAGTATGTCAGAGTGGCCCCACCGGGGCTCCCTCTCTTTCTGCCGCAAGCTTAGGTAGCTCCCGTTGCCCAGAGTGCACGAACGAGGACGCAAGAGTCGGGATTGAGCCCATTTTCGAGTCGGGTTTAGATTTTCTGCATTTGGTTCCGGCAGGGATATTAGGGGGGCACCACGTATAAAATGTCCTGGTGTTAATGCGAGTAGGTCCGTAGGGTCCTCAGACATGGGAGAAATAGGCCTGAAGTTGAGGACTCCTTCAATGCGAACAATGAGGGTCGTGAACTCTTCAAAGGAGAACTTTTGATGACCGGCTACTTTTGTTAAATGGGTTTTAAAACTTTTAACTGCTGCTTCCCAGAGACCACCCATGTGAGGAGCATATGGTGGTATGAATTGCCAAGAAAGGCCTTAAGGAGCATATTTTTCGGCGATGTCTTTACCTGCTTCTTGGAGGAAAAGTGGGATTTCTTTTTGCATCGCTCTATGTGCGCCGACAAAGTTCTTGCCGTTGTCGGACATGATTTTGTGTGGCATTCCGCGGCGGCCAAAAAACCGCGCAAAGGCTGCTCCAAACTCTTCGGTGGCAAGCTCGAACAGACTTCAAGATGTATGGCTTTCGTTGAAAAACAAACCAAGGCGCAGACATAGGCTTTGTAGTAGGAGGCTCGTCGTAGACGAGGAATGGGCCAGCAAAATTGAACCCTGTTGTGTGGAACGGGACAGTATACGTTGACCTTTCAGCCGGCAGTGCGGCCATAATCTGGGAATTCATCTTCTGCTTGTGGATCGTGCACTTTATCCTTTGTTTCAAGCGCGGAATATAATATTCTTGCTGGACATTAATCTCTTCTGTGGAGAGAGAAGGGGTTGAAGGGATTTGTCGTTTCTTCGCTTTGTGGATGAAACGATACACATATACAATTACACGAAGGGCTCTGGCGAAAGAGAAGAAACGTTCCAATGGATCCAGGATGTCCACCGTATGAAATGATTCAATTCGCTTTTCTTCTGGTGGACTTACGTTTTGAGGTGCTGTATTGAGCCATAATGTAGGAGATTTCGATAGCCATTCGGGGCTTTTCACCACAGCGATGATTCTGCTAAGTCTTGGGGTTTACATGCACGGGTACCAAGATCTGCAGGGTTGTCTCTACTTGACACATGACGCCATGTAGCGTTGCTAACATTCTTCAGAACTTCGGCAGTCCGATTCGCTACGTAATAGGGATGCTCATGAAAAAATACATCGATGTTTTTTCCGATGCAATGCATCGTGAACTCACATCGATGTTTTGCGATGCATCGTCTAAAAACATCGATGTTTATGATGCATCGTATCAATTTTGTTTGGAATCACGGTTGCTACTTGTAAGCACAATAAGCAACCAAATCTGTGAAAGAAAAACGACCAATTTAAAAAAAAAAACGACTAAATTCTCATTCTTAGGCTTTGTATTGAAAAAAATACCTTCACCTAAAAAAAGTATTGCAATGAAAAAAAAAAATTAAATTAACCTCTAAGGTTGACATATACATATATTTGTGCGTTTGATCACGTATTGATCCTTAACAGCCATTGTAGTATAACCAATAAAAAATACATTTTTACAAGAGACTGTTTTAAATTTCAAATACCAAGGCAAAATGTTATTTACATCATAATTGCCATTGCTATATTTTTGGAATGGTAATTATTACAGTTTTAACATTTTGTGCGGTTTAAAAGGAATAGATAATATAATATGACCCATCCAGTTGGTGGTACTACCAGAGGTTTAAATTGTTTTATCACACAGCTTACACTTTGCAGATTTCTCTTTGTCTTTGAAGAAATATTTCCACACCACGCATGTTGTTATGGGTGCCATAGCCAGTTCTAAAACCATAATATGCTGTGTAATGCAACGTACAGTTCAAATTATTCCTCTAAATGAATTTCTAGTTGAAGTGTCGGTTTTACGATGACGCCAAATCGAAAAATTGGGCATGGTAAACTGCCGAAACATCGGAAAAATACATCGATACATCGATAAATATCGTATTATTTGATGCATCGACTTTTATTTGATGTATCGAATTGAAAACATCGATGTTTCCGATGTATCGTTCAACATCGAGCATCCCTACTACGTAAGTCTTCCATGTGTGGGGTGGTTTTTCTAACCATCCTAGCACGATTGAGGAGTCTGACCAGAGGAACAGCTCGTGTGGGGGCAAATTTAAATGAGAGCAAATTAGCTTTACGAGTTTGGAGGGGAGTACTGCTCTACACAGCTCTGACTGTCTTTGAAGGGGCTACTTTGCTTTTTGCAACGAACAGATGGGTTGTGTAGGTGTTTTCCGTGGACTGTACTCTAAAATACACGCAAGCGCAGAAGGCTTTTTCTGAGGCATCGGAAAATCCGTGCATTTGGAAAGATTTATCCGGAGAAAAGTCGACCCATCGTGGGATTTTTATATTGCTTATAGCGGAAAGATTTTCCATAAAGACGTTCCATTTATGGAAGGAGAGGGGTATGACGTGCTCATCCCATTCTGTTCCTTCCAACCACAGTTGTTGGAGGAGAGCTTTGGCTAAAATCATTATTGGCGACACCCATCCTGCCGGGTCAAACAATATCGCGATTGCCGACATTATTTGTCGCTTTGTGGTTGAATTAGCGGCTGGTAGAGGATCATAGGAATAAGAAAAGGAGTCAATAAGAGCATTCCATTTTATAACTAGTGTTTTTGTCGACCTGACATCATGGAACTTTAGAAAATCTGCGTCAAGGAGGTCAGATTTTGGAATAGACTTCAATATGTCTGGGTGATTGGCCGTTATTTTCTTTAGAGGGAAACCGGCTGATTTTAATACTTCGATAGCTTCATTCATGGAATTTATTGTGGACTGTAGATCGTATCCGCCAGAGACGATGTCATCTACATAAGTTTCATGCAGAAGTACATTGTTGGCGGTGGGGAATTCATCTTTGGTGTCTTCAGCTAGCTGATGGAGGGTGCGAATAGCTAGGTATGGTGCACAGTTGACACCAAAGGTAACTGTTTTCAATTTGAAATCTTCAATAGGTGAGGTTGAAGATCTACGAAAAAATACTCGTTGAAAATCTTGATCATCAGGATGAACGAGTATTTGGCGGTACATCTTTTCGATGTCACCGTTAAAAACGAGCTTGTAGAGGCGCCATTGTAGAATAATAAGCATCAAGTCGTTTTTCAGAGTGGGGCCAACACGTCGTTCAGGGAACTTCCTGAATACGATAGTTTAGAGGCATTGAAGACCACTCGAACTCTAGTGGTTTTGCTATCCGGTTTTATAACCGCATGATGGGATAAATAGAAGGAATAATATTTTCCTTCCTTAATAATTTCAAGGGGGGAAGTGGACTCCATGTGATTCATGGTTAAATATTCCTCCAGAACTTCGTAATACTTTTCTTTGAGTTCTGGTTTCTTTTCTAGGCTTCGTTCTATACTTATGTATTGCTGCTGAGCAGTGGGTCGTGAGCGGCCGAGGGCTATTTTTTGTAGAGCTCTTCGCAAAACGTGTCTTCATCTGTCAGGGGTGTGGTGGAATGAACTTCTTCTTGCTCCCAGAAATTTTTAAGGAGTTCATTAAGGGAGTCATCAGGCTTTTCAAGTATATTGGTAGAAAAGGACGAAATGTGCTCAGTTATTGGACCACTTAATATCCATCCGAATATAGTGTTTTGAGCTATAAGGCTACCAGCGACGTTGGTTTCGAGACCTTGAAGGAGGATTTGTGGGAGTATGTCACTACCAATCACCATATCAATTCTACCTGGAGCAAAGAAGTTGGGGTCCGATAATGTAAGCGATGAAAGTTTTGTAAGATCCTCGATTGCTACTTTATGTGCTACTCCGGATGTGGGTCTTTGAATACAAGGAACAAATTGTTAGAGGACAGATTTTGTTCGAATTTTGCACAACTCGTCCGCCCATACCTAATATTTGGTAACTTATTTTCTTTGTGGGTAACCCGAGTAATTTTTGAATTTTGGAGGAGACGAAAGATTTCTCGGAAGAGGACTACCAACGCCCGGATTTTTAAATGCCTTTTTTGTATTATTGATCAAACTGAATGAGGTCTTCATCCATGTCTTCAACACAAACATTTAAAAAAATAACCATTTTTGCACTTTTCATGAAAAAATCAATGAAATAGATATGTTTTTTAAAGTTCTTAAGAGAAAAATTAACTAAAAAAAAAAAAAGATAGTCGTTTAGCTGACTTTTTCACGTAAAGTGCCATAAATGGTGATTTTTTGAAATTTTTGTATGGGGACCCTCACAGGTGGGGTCTAAGGGGATGTGCCACTGGCATGGAGGGTCGGCCCTACAAAGTTAGTGGGGGTCGGTCATACATTTTAACACGATTGGAGCACTCTAAATGGGTCAACTTAGGATTTTTCAAACTTTGGCACTCAAAGTCAAAAGTACAAAGTCGATTTTTAATGATTTTTTTTCAACGAAAACTCTGAAAAAACGGGTTTTTGGCCTTAAACCCAGATTATGGGGTGTTACAAATCTTTTAAGGGGTGTTTCGTGTATAACTAGAGCAGATGAACAATCTCTACTAGGTCGCTTGAAAAGTGTATTCAAATTTTTTTTTTGTAGCACCGTGTAATTCATCAAGAACGCAGAATCAGGGTATTAGTCTATTTAAAAAAGAAATTGCATTATAGGAAAGTCAAATTTCATAGATTTTCGGAACATTGTTGTTGATTTTCGGAAAAAAGGTGTTAAAATCCAAAAAATGGACGGAAGCGCCCTCTGGCGGACGTCAAAAAAAAGAATCAGTACCAGAAATGGATTTCTCGACCCTAAAAAAACTCAGATGCACATAAAGAATGATATTTGAATTTGAATGAATAAAATTTGTTTTGTAAAATTCATAAAACAAATTAAAATAAAAGAAATTTTTGCTTGAATGCACCTCCCATTCCCTTAATTTTCAACGCTGAGCTGTTTAGTAACTGTATTTGCCATTATATATGTATATACATTAGGGTGATTCAAATAAAAAAAATTTGGTTCTTTTTTCGGTCTTACCCCCTGAAACTATTGGTATTGATGAGAAAATAAGCCTTGCAAAAAATTAGCACTCTAACTTAACCCTTAAAGGTGGCTATTTTTTCGCCCTTTCCCATACATTTTGTATGGGAAAAAATGGCATCTTTTCAAAGTGAATTTTCTTTCAAGTTTTGAAACTTTATTCAAAATATTTTTTGCATACTCTTAAAATTGAAGCTTGGAAGCTTCCAAAATGGTATGCCATGTGCAATTATCTTAACTATTAAAATAATTACAACCATTTATTAAATTAAAAGAAAATTCACTTTGAAAAAAATGCCATTTTTCCCCATACAAAATGTATGGGAAAGGGCGCAAAAAAATAGCCACCCCTAAGGTTTAAGTTAGAGCGCTAACTTTTTGCAAGGCTTATTTTCTCATCAATACCTAACTTTTTAGGGGGTAAGACCAAGTCGACATTTTTTTTAATCACCCTAATATAAATATAGTTTAAAAAAACTAAAACTCACGCTTTTAGAGTGTAACGAACTAAAAAGTTGAAAATAATTTTAAAACCCCGGCCCGGCAGCCTTGAACGGTTCGAAGCTTTTAAACGCCCCCCTAACCTTTTCCTCCGTGATGGGTATGTATACAGCCAGGTTTGTTGTAGGTGCTACGTGTTCCTCATGCAAGTTCCCTGGGAAGTGCGTATTCAAGAGCAGCTCTAGGTTTTCCCTCTCCGCGCCGGTCCAGGGTCCGTCAGGCTTGCGCAAATAGTGGCTGTTTGAGTTTTTGAGAGCACTCGTCTAAGTCTCGCGGTATCGTCGACATTTTCGACCCAAGTGCAGAAATTTCTCCACGATACTCTCTTCGCCTGCCTCTTTATATTCGAGCCATTGAGTCTCCGTGCCAAGGCTCTTGGCCTTATTAAATTGTGTCCTACATGATTTTCGGAGCGAGTCCAGGTCGTAGGACCACCAATGCGGCCTATGTTTACCGCGTGGTTTGGCACTGGGCAAGCCTGCTCTAGGGCGTTCGAGAGCGCCGTTGTAAAGGTCTTTACCAGATCCTCCAACTCCCCTACTGATGAGGGGACTTGTGGGGGCAGTGCTGGTAAGTCCCTAGATAGTATTTCATTGTGTAGCTGCCAGTTAGTGTTACGTGGGTTGCGTTTCATAACCGGCTGCTCAACAGAAAAGTCTAGAACTAATTCTACGTATCGGTGGTCGGAAAATGAGTGTTCATCGAGAACGCGCCATTTTCTGACCCACTCATAAGCGCCTTCGCTGCAAATAGTGAGATCTATGACCTCCCTACGGGTTTAAGTAATAAACGTAGGTTCGTTATCCACGTTGCAAACTACCAGGTTAGTTGTTAACAAATAGTCAAACAACGACTCTCCTCTAGCATTGATATCGGAGCTTCCCCACTGGACGTGATGAGCATTGGCGTCAGTTCCGATAATAAGATGACCCATGGAAAAATTTGCCACCAGGTCTTTTACCTCCCTCTGTGGCGGAGGTTCTTCGGCGTCGTAGGGCATATAGACCGACGCCATCGTCAGACTGGTACTGTCGACTGTTAAACTGGCAGCTGTAACGTCACCACTGGTATAGTTGGGCAAGAGAAAGGCATTCAGCTCAGACTTAACCAAAATACAGGCTCTAACCCTGCCCCCCTCGCTGGCTCGGATAAGCTTAAAACCCTTAGTCCCCAAACCGCAAATCCTTAAGCTGTTGACCCAGGGTTCTTGGATGAGGACCACGTCTACGTCGCCTTTAGAGAGACGACTGATTAAAGCAGCCGAGACTGCTTTAGATTTGTGCAGGTTTATCTAAATCACCACCAACATGAGAGCGCTCAGACTTCCCTGCCACCGCCGTATCGTCGAGTGCCACCTCGTCTGGAGGCTTATCTTTCAACGACGATTTGTTCAGACCACGATTTGGCGTGGCAGAGATCCTACTAACTGTGGCAGTATCAACATTGCTGCGCTCAGGAATAGCTGCTATCACTGTGACGTTGAGGTCTTCCCCGTCCAGCAGGCTGTCTCCCATCTCCGAGCTGTTCACTGCTCCTTCGCCATTTGACGTGGCAGATACCATACTTTCCGAGTCGGACATCTCCGACTCCTCTTCCGGCACTGCGATGTCCGAGTCCTCCGGTGCAGCCGAAATAGCAGCGCGCTGTGCATCGCCGCGGTATACGTGGATCACGATCTGACCCATGCCGTAGTGCACTCGTCCATTGCACCGTTTAAGGGGCTCGACTGCCTCCTTATTCAAGGTGAAGACCACTTGCCTGTCAGGCCGTACCGCATCCTCGACCAGATTGACACCCCAGTTCTGCGTTGGGAGAGACGGGTTCATGATCCTCAGCATCCTGAAAATTCTCTCAGGTTCAGCAGGGTTAGCAGGAATCCACGCTCTTGCCCTTGGCCGAGCCGGGATGTCCTTCCAGTCGACAACCTCGATTCTTGCCCCTTGGTAGATCTCACCCAGTCTTGCAGCTGCTGCCTTGTACAGTGCCACAGTTTTTGCATCCTCGCAAGCGAATACCTTGATTCGACCCTGGTGCCATCCCGCGTCAGAACCCATCGGCGTGGCACCCGGAGACTCATCCATAATATCGAGAAGGGCATTACCGATAGCGTTCCGGACGTACCGCCACTGGTCCCTAGGGATGGCCCAGCTTTCATTACCTCGCTCAATGACGCCTATGAGGATCCTATCCTTAGTCACTTCAGCAAAGCTGAGTTTACCCACTACGGGGGCCTGTTGCTGCCGCTTCGGGTGAGGTTTTAAATCCACGTCCGATCTCTGGCGTTTGAAGGGATTACCATTAACCTTCTTTGGCACGTAATCGCTTTGGAAGTTCGGTAAGATAGCTTCAGCGATCTCCACCGTCTTTCTAGCAATCGACGATAGCGCCTCTTGTGAAATACCCTCGTATTTCTTCAGGATCCTTGCTGCCGCTCTTTTGTCCAAGTACTCAGAGCGACTGGGAGATGTCTTTTGGGGTAAATTTCGACCCGTAGTTGCCATCGCGGTCGTTCCCTTATTTGGATCTCTGGGGCCAGGTCGTGAGACCACTGCCACAGACGTTAAAGACTTGGTTTCGGTACCGGCACTTACTAGGGCTTTAGCATCAGCCGTTGTTGGCTTCACTGTGTTTGTACCGGTACTTACTTTGGGGATTGCCCCCTTATTATCCAGAGCTAATCGACCCGTAGTTGCCATCGCTGTCGATCTCTCGGCTGGTAAAGAAATGGAGTTTGTCCTCCGACGTTGCGTTCTCGCTTGCTCCAGCATTTTCCTCCTCTGCTGTGCAGTATACATTGTTGTATCTTGTTTGCCCTCGCCGGGCAAGGCCAGTTTAGGGTCAAGGGAAGAGTAAGGGGAATGTGTCGTCCGCCGCGGCAGAGCCCCATACCGCGGTAAGGCCATAGTTACTCGCCGAGGCGGCCCGGTATCAGAGAGGCTCCGTTCGATTACAGCCACGATTTGCTTCCCGGCTGCAAACGTCCAATGGGCACGTGGTCGCATAACACCCTGGATTGGGAGGGGTACCGCCATTTAAAATTTACTAAATTTTATACGTGTGTATGTGTGTGCAATAGTACAAAACTGAGCCATTTTCAAATGGCTGTAATTATCTTAATAGTTAAGATAATCGCACATAGCTTACCATTTTGGAAGCTTCAAAGCTTCAACTTTAGGAGTATGTAAAAATATTTTCAAAAAAGTTTCAAAAATTAAAAGAAAATTCACTTTGAAAAAAATGCCATTTTTCCCCATACAAAATGTATGTCAAAGGGCGAAAAAAATAGCCACCCCTAAGGGCTAAGTTAGATCGCTAATTTTTTGCAAGGCTTATTTTCTCATCAATACCTAACTTTTTAGGGGGTAAGACCAAGTCGACATTTTTTTTGAATCGCCCTAATATATATATATAAAAGTGGCATTAGTACAAGCGCTCATAACTCAAGAACGCCTGCACCGATTTGGATGATTGACACCAATTCCGATTAATCTCTGGCCAGAATAGAAGAATATCGAATAAAATTCCCGAAAAATCCTGCGGGACATGACAGCACCCATCAGTTTTGTCAGATTACCGTAAAGAACGTGAAGGTAAATCTGATATTCATAACTCATTCATTATCATTATACATGGTAATGGTATGGTAATGGTATGGTAATGGTATGGTAATGGTATGGTAATGGTATGGTAATGGTATGGTAATGGTATGGTAATGGTATGGTAATGGTATGGTAATGGTATGGTAATCGATTTGGATGATTGACACCAATTCCGATTAATCTCTGGCCAGAATAGAAGAATATCGAATAAAATTCCCGAAAAATCCTGCGGGACATGACAGCACCCATCAGTTTTGTCAGATTACCGTAAAGAACGTGAAGGTAAATCTGATATTCATAACTCATTCATTATCATTATACATGGTAATGGTATGGTAATGGTATGGTAATGGTATGGTAATGGTATGGTAATGGTATGGTAATGGTATGGTAATGGTATGGTAATGGTATGGTAATGGTATGGTAATGGTATGGTAATGGTATGGTAATGGTATGGTAATGGTATGGTAATGGTATGGTAATGGTATGGTAATGGTATGGTAATGGTATGGTAATGGTATGGTAATGGTATGGTAATGGTATGGTAATGGTATGGTAATGGTATGGTAATGGTATGGTAATGGTATGGTAATGGTATGGTAATGGTATGGTAATGGTATGGTAATGGTATGGTAATGGTATGGTAATGGTATGGTAATGGTATGGTAATGGTATGGTAATGGTATGGTAATGGTATGGTAATGGTATGGTAATGGTATGGTAATGGTATGGTAATGGTATGGTAATGGTATGGTAATGGTATGGTAATGGTATGGTAATGGTATGGTAATGGTATGGTAATGGTATGGTAATGGTATGGTAATGGTATGGTAATGGTATGGTAATGGTATGGTAATGGTATGGTAATGGTATGGTAATGGTATGGTAATGGTATGGTAATGGTATGGTAATGGTATGGTAATGGTATGGTAATGGTATGGTAATGGTATGGTAATGGTATGGTAATGGTATGGTAATGGTATGGTAATGGTATGGTAATGGTATGGTAATGGTATGGTAATGGTATGGTAATGGTATGGTAATGGTATGGTAATGGTATGGTAATGGTATGGTAATGGTATGGTAATGGTATGGTAATGGTATGGTAATGGTATGGTAATGGTATGGTAATGGTATGGTAATGGTATGGTAATGGTATGGTAATGGTATGGTAATGGTATGGTAATGGTATGGTAATGGTATGGTAATGGTATGGTAATGGTATGGTAATGGTATGGTAATGGTATGGTAATGGTATGGTAATGGTATGGTAATGGTATGGTAATGGTATGGTAATGGTATGGTAATGGTATGGTAATGGTATGGTAATGGTATGGTAATGGTATGGTAATGGTATGGTAATGGTATGGTAATGGTATGGTAATGGTATGGTAATGGTATGGTAATGGTATGGTAATGGTATGGTAATGGTATGGTAATGGTATGGTAATGGTATGGTAATGGTATGGTAATGGTATGGTAATGGTATGGTAATGGTATGGTAATGGTATGGTAATGGTATGGTAATGGTATGGTAATGGTATGGTAATGGTATGGTAATGGTATGGTAATGGTATGGTAATGGTATGGTAATGGTATGGTAATGGTATGGTAATGGTATGGTAATGGTATGGTAATGGTATGGTAATGGTATGGTAATGGTATGGTAATGGTATGGTAATGGTATGGTAATGGTATGGTAATGGTATGGTAATGGTATGGTAATGGTATGGTAATGGTATGGTAATGGTATGGTAATGGTATGGTAATGGTATGGTAATGGTATGGTAATGGTATGGTAATGGTATGGTAATGGTATGGTAATGGTATGGTAATGGTATGGTAATGGTATGGTAATGGTATGGTAATGGTATGGTAATGGTATGGTAATGGTATGGTAATGGTATGGTAATGGTATGGTAATGGTATGGTAATGGTATGGTAATGGTATGGTAATGGTATGGTAATGGTATGGTAATGGTATGGTAATGGTATGGTAATGGTATGGTAATGGTATGGTAATGGTATGGTAATGGTATGGTAATGGTATGGTAATGGTATGGTAATGGTATGGTAATGGTATGGTAATGGTATGGTAATGGTATGGTAATGGTATGGTAATGGTATGGTAATGGTATGGTAATGGTATGGTAATGGTATGGTAATGGTATGGTAATGGTATGGTAATGGTATGGTAATGGTATGGTAATGGTATGGTAATGGTATGGTAATGGTATGGTAATGGTATGGTAATGGTATGGTAATGGTATGGTAATGGTATGGTAATGGTATGGTAATGGTATGGTAATGGTATGGTAATGGTATGGTAATGGTATGGTAATGGTATGGTAATGGTATGGTAATGGTATGGTAATGGTATGGTAATGGTATGGTAATGGTATGGTAATGGTATGGTAATGGTATGGTAATGGTATGGTAATGGTATGGTAATGGTATGGTAATGGTATGGTAATGGTATGGTAATGGTATGGTAATGGTATGGTAATGGTATGGTAATGGTATGGTAATGGTATGGTAATGGTATGGTAATGGTATGGTAATGGTATGGTAATGGTATGGTAATGGTATGGTAATGGTATGGTAATGGTATGGTAATGGTATGGTAATGGTATGGTAATGGTATGGTAATGGTATGGTAATGGTATGGTAATGGTATGGTAATGGTATGGTAATGGTATGGTAATGGTATGGTAATGGTATGGTAATGGTATGGTAATGGTATGGTAATGGTATGGTAATGGTATGGTAATGGTATGGTAATGGTATGGTAATGGTATGGTAATGGTATGGTAATGGTATGGTAATGGTATGGTAATGGTATGGTAATGGTATGGTAATGGTATGGTAATGGTATGGTAATGGTATGGTAATGGTATGGTAATGGTATGGTAATGGTATGGTAATGGTATGGTAATGGTATGGTAATGGTATGGTAATGGTATGGTAATGGTATGGTAATGGTATGGTAATGGTATGGTAATGGTATGGTAATGGTATGGTAATGGTATGGTAATGGTATGGTAATGGTATGGTAATGGTATGGTAATGGTATGGTAATGGTATGGTAATGGTATGGTAATGGTATGGTAATGGTATGGTAATGGTATGGTAATGGTATGGTAATGGTATGGTAATGGTATGGTAATGGTATGGTAATGGTATGGTAATGGTATGGTAATGGTATGGTAATGGTATGGTAATGGTATGGTAATGGTATGGTAATGGTATGGTAATGGTATGGTAATGGTATGGTAATGGTATGGTAATGGTATGGTAATGGTATGGTAATGGTATGGTAATGGTATGGTAATGGTATGGTAATGGTATGGTAATGGTATGGTAATGGTATGGTAATGGTATGGTAATGGTATGGTAATGGTATGGTAATGGTATGGTAATGGTATGGTAATGGTATGGTAATGGTATGGTAATGGTATGGTAATGGTATGGTAATGGTATGGTAATGGTATGGTAATGGTATGGTAATGGTATGGTAATGGTATGGTAATGGTATGGTAATGGTATGGTAATGGTATGGTAATGGTATGGTAATGGTATGGTAATGGTATGGTAATGGTATGGTAATGGTATGGTAATGGTATGGTAATGGTATGGTAATGGTATGGTAATGGTATGGTAATGGTATGGTAATGGTATGGTAATGGTATGGTAATGGTATGGTAATGGTATGGTAATGGTATGGTAATGGTATGGTAATGGTATGGTAATGGTATGGTAATGGTATGGTAATGGTATGGTAATGGTATGGTAATGGTATGGTAATGGTATGGTAATGGTATGGTAATGGTATGGTAATGGTATGGTAATGGTATGGTAATGGTATGGTAATGGTATGGTAATGGTATGGTAATGGTATGGTAATGGTATGGTAATGGTATGGTAATGGTATGGTAATGGTATGGTAATGGTATGGTAATGGTATGGTAATGGTATGGTAATGGTATGGTAATGGTATGGTAATGGTATGGTAATGGTATGGTAATGGTATGGTAATGGTATGGTAATGGTATGGTAATGGTATGGTAATGGTATGGTAATGGTATGGTAATGGTATGGTAATGGTATGGTAATGGTATGGTAATGGTATGGTAATGGTATGGTAATGGTATGGTAATGGTATGGTAATGGTATGGTAATGGTATGGTAATGGTATGGTAATGGTATGGTAATGGTATGGTAATGGTATGGTAATGGTATGGTAATGGTATGGTAATGGTATGGTAATGGTATGGTAATGGTATGGTAATGGTATGGTAATGGTATGGTAATGGTATGGTAATGGTATGGTAATGGTATGGTAATGGTATGGTAATGGTATGGTAATGGTATGGTAATGGTATGGTAATGGTATGGTAATGGTATGGTAATGGTATGGTAATGGTATGGTAATGGTATGGTAATGGTATGGTAATGGTATGGTAATGGTATGGTAATGGTATGGTAATGGTATGGTAATGGTATGGTAATGGTATGGTAATGGTATGGTAATGGTATGGTAATGGTATGGTAATGGTATGGTAATGGTATGGTAATAGGGATAGGGATAGAGATGTGGATAGGGATTGGGCTATATCTATCGGGATCGGGTTAGAGAAACATGCAGAAAATAAATTTGTGGCAGGACAACGTCTGCCGGGTCAGCTAGTAATATATAAACCGTAGGCAAGGAAAATAAAGTTTTCACTGACCTTTTTCGTACCACGTATACCGATGTACTTCTCCAACTTTATATAATAAACAAGTGGCATAAGTCCAGCTTTCGCTTTTTTGATGATATGTAGGGGAAAATGTGTTATAACACGTTAACGGGGTAAAGACTTATTTGTACTTCGTTATCGCTAACGCCATGGCCATAGCGATAACGATAACGCTAACCATATCCAATGTGAACAATTAGTCATGCAGTAACCACAAAGAAGTTACAATTTGATTAAAACAAAGAAAATGAAAAAAAAAAATTGGCAGCAAATTACATATATGCTTACTCACCCAGCTACAAGGCACCAAAAACAAGAAATAAAAGTTTAAAAATGTGTGAAAATTCACCATCACAAACTTTAAGAGGTTTGGGTTAAGGCAAAAGACCAAAATACAATTGGTTGGTCATGGTATGCTTAACGCGGTAGCGTTATGGTATGGCATCACTAATCGTTTACATTGATTTCCATAATTTTGGATGGAACAGCTGATTAGCGTTATGGGTATGGCGGCCGCCGTGGTGTAGCGGTTAAGTGTTCGGCCTTCTGCACCAAGTCGTGGCGGTTCGATGCCCGGCAAAAGTAACATCAAAAATTATTTATAAAAAGAATTTTTCTAAAAGTGGTCGCCTCTCGGCATCAAGTCGTGGCGTAGTTTGGCAAACTCTCCGGGTGTATTTCTGCCATGAGAAGCTTCTCAGCAAAACATTCATTTGCTTTGCAAGTGCCGTTCGGAGTCGGCAAAAAACTGTAGGTCCCTCCAACTTGTAGGAAAACTCAAAAGCAACACACCACAAGTTGGAAAGAGAAGCTCGGCTGAAAATCTCGTTAGAGGTTATGTAACTTGTTGGTATATCGCCGCCATTAGTATGGCGTTAGCGATAAGGAAGTATATTTGTCGCTTAACTCCTAGCTCCCATACACAGAGCCAAAAAGTTCACCTATAATCAAAGAGATCGACGTCTAAAAAAGCTTTTTGGCCGGGGAGAGCGAGTGGGGACAAATTTGAAGAAATTTGTGCTAGGAAATCTTCTAGATTTTAGCTTGAATTTCTTCTCAAATTTATTGAAAAGGAAATCGGCTAAAAACAAGGAGTTAGCTTCTTATTTATGAATTTTTTATGTACTTTTGTCAAAAGTTAGAAGAAATCTGCTTCTTTTTATGAGAAAACCTCTTTAAAGTAAATTAATGAGAACATCATATTGAATTTATTGAAAAGGAAAACTATATATTTTTAGAAGATCCCTTATTAATTCAAATTCAGGTATGCCTTCTTTGAATGTGTAGCACACGATAGCATCATGGTAGATATCTCCGTTCAGCAGTTAATAATTCTTAGTTCGATTCGCGGTGAAGGCAATAAGGCAAGTGGACATGTGAGGCAAAAAGAACAAAGGTGTAATTAGACGTTGGCAAGTTAAGTATACGATGGCATGGTAGTGTAGATTAGAATAGACTGTCTAGACATCTGGGTTGAGCGTTCATTTTTTTTTTTTTTAATTTGAAATATTAAAAAGAAAATCTTCTTAATATTATGTGATTATCTACTCAGTTTTATTAAAAAGAGACACCCAGTCATAATAAGACGGGCATCTTATTGGAAAAATATCATAGAGAAATCCTTCTGATTTAGAGGGCATTTTATGTGACTTTTTGCTCTGTGTAGCAACCGAATAAAAGGCAGAACTAACTTGTGAAGGGTACCCCCTATTTGTTAACAACACAAAACCTTGAATATCTCAGATCGAGCAAAGGTGGATTTATGCCACTTGTCATTTCATGGCTCATTTAGACAACTACATACATTGCATTGGTTCAATGGAGCGGTCATTATTCGTTTCTGTTGCTGGAAGACCATGCTATTCGTTCCTGATTCAAACTGCATTTTTACGTGACCACAAATGAATACACTGTCACTAATTTATGCACTGTCACTGCCAAATAGCAATAATTTCATTGAAGCAGAGTGAAGCAATTTGGCTTGAGCTGTTCGCCACCAAATTTGCAGCTAATATTTAAGAATATATTTGTTTGGTATTTTAGCGCATATTTTAGCTCATTTATTTAATTAATTCTTTGAAGCATATTGAAAGCTAATCCGTTTGGGTACTTATTATTATTTTATGATGCGCCTACAGCAAAAGAATCAGCAGAACATATCGATTGAGCGATTTAAAATATGTATGAATCTAAGTTCTTATTAAAAAAGAAAACCCAATTGCGGCGATATACCAACAGGCTATCATAACCTCTAACGAGCTTCTCTACCAACTTGTGGTGTGTTGTGTTTAAGTTTTTCCTACAAATTGGCGGGACCTACAGTTTCTTGCCTACTCCGAACGGCAGCTGCAAAGCAGATGAATTTTTACTGAGAAGCTTCTCATGGCAAAAATACATTCGAAGAGTTTACCAAACCACTACCGAGGGCGACCCCGTTTAGAAACTCTTTTTCTAAATAGTTTTTGATGTTGCTTTATGCCGGGAATCGATACCCGACTATTTGGTGTAGTAGGCCGAACACACTACCCCTACACTACGGCGGCCGCATACTTAAATATACTAGAGTTTGCCCAGTGGCTGAAATTCAACCACAATTAACTTCGTTTTTCAAGTCCCTTTCCTTTGATTTAACTATTTCTTCCTTTCATTTTCTATATTTTTCCCTTAATCACATTCTTCTCCCTTCTGATATTTACTCTACACCACTAATGGCGTTTTCTTTTCTAGAAAAAGTGTTGCCCTGTAGATTTTTCTCTGCTCTCTCTAAACTTATAGGTTCATTTCACAAAAAAATACCTTATAAGTAGGCAGAGGGACACCACTATCTACAAATTAAGCCATTTTGATAGGCGCCAAATTGCCAAAGACAGAAGTTACAGTTTAAGAGGGCAACATTAGGGCAACATTTTGTCGAGAAAAGAAAACGCCATAAGTAACGCAATCTTATGTTTTATTTTTATTTTTTTAGTTCATATAATTTTTTAATTTACCTTTTTCTAAGGTCCACCTTCTTCACTTTTTCCCTTTCCCTTTCTCTTTCCCTTTCCCTTTCCCTTTCCCTTTCCCTTTCCCTTTCCCTTTCCCTTTCCCTTTCCATTTCCCTTTTCCCTTCTCTTTCCCCTTCCCTTTCTTTCCTTTCCTTTCCATTCCTCCTCTTTCCTTTGCTTTCCTTTCCATTCCATTCCCTACCTTGTCGTTCCATTCCTATCCCATCATTTATTTTCCTTTCCTTTCCTTTCCTTTCCTTTCCTTTCCTTTCCTTTCCTTTCCTTTCCTTTCCTTTCCTTTCCTTTCCTTTCCTTTCCTTTCCTTTCCTTTCCTTTCCTTTCCTTTCTTTACCTTTCCTTTCCTTTCATTACCTTTCCTTTCCTTTCCTTTCCTTTCCTTTCCTTACCTTTCCTTTCCTTTCCATTCCTTTCCTTTCTTTTCTTTACCTTTACTTTCCTTTATTTTCCTTTTCTTTCCTCTCCTTTCCTTCCTTATCCTTTGCCTTCATTCCCTGTCGTTTCTTTTCCTTTATTTCCCCTTTCTTTCTTTTCCATTTCTTTCTTTTCCTTCTCTTTCTTTTCCTAACACTTTCTTTCCTTTCCCTTTCTTTCCTTCCCTTGAGATTTTTTTCTATTCCTTTTCCCTTTCCTGGCCTGTCCTTTCCTCACCTATCCTTTCCTATCATTTGCCTTAATTCCCTGTCATTTCTTTTTCTTTGATCTCCTTTTCTTTCTTTTCCTTTCCTTTCTTTCCTATCCCTTAAGTTTTCATACTTTTCCTTTCCCTTCACTTTCTTTGCTTTCCTTTCCTTTCTTTTCGTTTATTTTCCCTTTCTTCCCTTTCATTACCTTACCTTTCTTTTCCTTATCTTTCCTTTCCTTTCCTTTTTTCCTGTCCTTTCCTTTCCATACTCTTACTGGAGTATTTTTTAATTAAATTCAGTATTTTATTTACATATTTTATTTTATTTGAGTTTCTTTCGTATGAACTGATTTGCCACATATGTACATATGTATTTCCTTTTATTTGTTTTTTTATTTTGCCACTAATTGTTACCGACTTTTTTAGCTTTGTATAAATTTACTTCCAATATTTCACAATTAAATAAATTTAAAATGAATACCCACATGCCATGGTTTTTGCAAACACTGCATGTGTGATCAATCAAGTTATGTACTTGCTTGTGTTTGTTTTTGCTCCCTTAACCAGCAAATCAACTCGTGTGCTCTCACTCAGCCTCTCCTACAAAAACACCAATGTATGTAAGTGGTCATACCTACACACAGAACAGCGGATCCATAAAGTGAATACGTCTTTAGAAGTTGTAGTGGTGTGACTTTCAAATAAATTTTTTCATATTATAATTAGTTTTTTTTTTTTAATTTTGGTTTGTTGATGCACACACAGCAGACTTATCCATTTCATAGTAGTATACAACTAAATTTTTCTGGATGAAATCATACCAGTTACACGGAGGGAATTTTTTACTAAAATCAGGACACACACAAGAAAATCGAGGAATGTTTTTGAACTTGGGAAATATTTTCTTATAATTAAGAAAATTTAGATTTTAAATAAATTAGAAAATACTTTCATAAATTAAGTAATTTTCTTCTAGCGTGTTTCATGGAAGCAAAATTATTATGCTTGTGGGAGTTGACCTGGGAGTCCCGGTCCGAATTCCAACCAAATATTTTTTTTTATTTTATTAAAATTTTTATTACGGAGGGAATTTTTTACTAAATTCAGGACACACACAAGAAAATCGAGCAATGTTTTTGAACTTGGAAAATATTTTCTTATAATTAAGAAAATTTAGATTTGAAATAAATTCGAAAATACTTTCATAAATTAAGTAATTTTCTTCTTGCATGGAAGCAGAAATTATTATGCTTGTGAGAGTTGACCTGGGAGTCCCGGTCCGAATCCCAACCAAATATTTTTTTATTTTATTCAAATTGTTATTTCAAATATACCTCACCTTTACCTTCCGTGTATTCAATGGGGACGAGCGCTTGGGTTCTAAGGATTTAGATCGTCATTCTGCTTATGTTTATTTTGCTTGTGACGAATTTGCTTCTCCAATTTACAGGAGTATGTAATACAAAAAAATAAACGAAATTATCATAGCTAATGTTGCTCAAATAATAAGGAAAACATTTAAATAAATAAGAAAATATTTCTTCAATTGAGAACAATTTTCTTATTTATTTTCAAAATTTTTAAGAAAAATGTTCTTCATTAAAAGAAATATTTTCCTATTTATTTAAAATTTTTGTTGAACATTTTTTCTTCCTAGTTTTTGTTTTTTAATAAGAAAATAGCTTGCTTGTTTAAAGTAAACGTTTTTTCTTAGTTTCAGAGATAATAAAGTAAATTTTAAAAATTTCACAAATTTTTTACGAATTTCAGATTGAGAAAAAAATTTTCTTGGTTGAGAAAAATATTTTTCTCCGTGTAAAAAATACAAAATTCATTCGTTTCGTTTTCTTCTTTTCTCTCTTATAATTCGCAGATGCTTTTTCGTGATAGGGTAAATACAAATACTTGAGTTAAATTTTGTGAAGTGAGCCACTTTTTTTCGAAGTTGTACTTTCTGAAACTTTTTTGTATGGTTCACAACAACAAGAAAAAAATACGTTTGGGCCAGTTTTTCGAAATTCGAATTATTTTCAAAGTTATAGCTATCAACACTTTTCGAAATTCCTCACTTTTTGATGAATTTCTCACGATTGGTTAAACCGAATTTGCTAATTTTTTAAATATATATAAAAGATGGTATCTTCTTCCAAACGACGATTAAAATATTTGCAAAAAATTTGTTTGCAAACATTTTTCGCAATTTTTAACTTCTCCATCGTGGTCAGATGGCGCTTTTGTATGATGTTTTTGGACATTCCATTAGTAACTATTAGCAAAAAAAAATTTTTTGGCACTTTAAAAAAGCGGGAGTTTTTACATTTTTTACAGCCTAGTTAATTTTTCATGAAATTTTTTTTTCTCTACGTAATGTGCAATATGAAGGTAAAAAATGTAAATAACTTCCGCTCCCTTATCAAAAAGTGAGAAATTTTGAAAAGTGTTGATAGCTATAACTTTGAAAATAATTCGAATTTCGAAAAATTGTTATATATGGGTCAAAATCTGTGCCAACTGTGCAAACGTTTTTTCGATGTGCGAGCTTTTTTTGCGCAATAATTTTTTTTCGGTTAACAATCAAAAAAAAAAAGACCCCTATTTTTTTATTTTTCGAAATTCGAATTATTTTCGAAGTTATGGGTATTCGAAATTTTTCAAAGGCCTTTGGATTTTATTTATTTACTCGCGATCGGTTTAACCGATTTTGCTCATATTTGGTACAGTTAAAGAGGATGAATACGTCTCCTCAGTAAAATTTTTTTTTACAATAAATAATTTAAAAAAAAAGTTATTAGCAATTGTTTTAAACAACTAAAAAAAAAACTTCTCAATCGCTTTCAATTGTGTTACTAGTCTTATTTTATTGTGTGATTCACAACAAAAAATAATCTAAAAAAAAAAAAGTGTTAGTTTACCATACAACGAAAGTTAGAGGCATTTTTCTGCACGCGCATCGTATTTTTCGTATGTAATGGTCATACGTCGTCGCTACCATGCCCTATGCTGGCCTTACAAGCGCATCAAAATCCATGTTTTTCATACGGATAGCTTTAGGTAGGTGTCATGTTGTGTGCGAAAACCCCAAAATGTATGTATGTATATATTTGTGGTTTGCATTCAGGCCAATATGATTATGGTTGGATAGTAGGTAGGTACTTATTTCGAAGGATGCTCATTTAGGACAGAGTTCTATTGATGGGAATGCAGGAATGTCACGGAGGGCAGGAGAAAACAAACCGGAAAAAGTAGTCGCAACAAGAGAATATTCCGAAAGTGACAGCGACGATGAGAGCCTTGAAGGGAATGACCCAAATTTCCAAAATCCACAAAGTTCTTCAACTAAAAAGCGGCCTTCTACAGATTTGGTTAACTCTGCAGAGGCAAGTTGGACAACGAAAAAAGTTCCCGTAACGAAAAAATTGGACTTTTGACTACGGTTCCTTTAGAATGGAGTATTCAGAAGATGATGAACGATCTTGGTGTCACCCGAAGGATGGCATTGAATGCTAGAAAATTACGTTTCAGCTGCGGATACGGATCTCAACCTATTCCAAAAGTTGGCCGGAAGTTGCCAACAAATATATTAGAAAAAATTGAGGAATTCTACTATTCGGAGGATAATTGCCGAATAATGCCAGGGATAAAGGACTACATATCTATTGTAAGAAATGGTGAGCGAATCCAGGTACAGAAAAGATTACTTCTGCTTAATCTCAGCGACTTGCACAAGAATTACCAAGAAAAGTATCCAGAATTTCAAGTGTCATTGTCATCATTTGTTCGACGTCGACCTCGTGAATGCATCTTAGCAGGACCGTCCGGAACACATAATGTGTGCGTGTGTAAAATACACGATACATGGTAAAGGTGCATGTGATGGAATTGGCGGCACCGTTAAAAGACATGCCTACAGGTCGGCTTTACAAACCAGGCATATAACAACACCAAAACTCTTATACGAATGGGCAATAACGTTTTTTAAAAAAATTGAGTTTAGCTACTCCACAACAGAAGAGCACAATGCGCATAGCAATATCCTAGAATCAAGATACCGACTGGCGAAAACGGTGAAAAACACCCGATCATACCATTGTTTTTTTCCACTAAGTGGATCATTAGCATGTAAACTATATTCACGTTCAGCCAAATTTGTAAAAGAAAGTGTTTTTAAAAAGAGGCTTAATAAAAATTAGTTTAAGTTTTCATGAAAAATATGTACGAAATATAAAACATAAGAAATATATAGATATTAAATTAAAACAAAACAAATAGCGCTTATTAATTTTTTGTAAGTAGGTATTGTCAGGTATTATTAAAAAACTGAGATCCCCATAGCTATACTCTGTAATTAACGTCAATCCGTGACATTCCTGCATTCCCATCAATAGAACTCTGTCCTAAATGAGCATTATTCGAAATAAGTACCTACCTACTATCCAACCATAATCATATTGGCCTGAATGCAAACCACAAATATATACATACATACATTTTGGGGTTTTCGCACTCAACATGATACCTACCTAAAGCTATCCGTATGAAAAACATGGATTTTGATGCGCTTGTAAGGCCAGCATAGGGCATTGTAGCGACGACGTATGACCATTACATACGAAAAATACGATGCGCGTGCAGAAAAATGCCTCTAACTTTCGTTGTATGGTAAACTAACACTTTTTTTTTTAGATTATTTTTTGTTATGAATTACACAATAAAATAAGACTAGTAACACAATTGAAAGCGATTGAGAAGTTTTTTTTTTTTAGTTATTTAAAACAATTGCTAATAACTTTTTTTTTTTTAAATTATTTATTGTAAAAAAAAATTTTACTGAGGAGACGTATTCATCCTCTTTAACTGTACCAAATATGAGCAAAATCGGTTAAACCGATCGCGAGTAAATAAATAAAATCCAAAGGCCTTTGAAAAATTTCGAATACCCATAACTTCGAAAATAATTCGAATTTCGAAAAATAAAAAAATAGGGGTATTTTTTTTTGATTGTTAACCGAAAAAAAATTATTGCGCAAAAAAAGCTCGCACATCGAAAAAACGTTTCATTAAAATACATAGCCGTCAAAAAAATTGTAGGTGGCTCAGTTCACAAAATTCAAGTCAGTTGCTGCTTTGTTAAGAATAAACATGAAAATAAAGGCAAACGATAAAATAAAGGGTAAGTCATGAAAATTGTGGTCTAGTATGGACTAGTATGGAACTATAGTCCAGGTTCAAGTAGTATGCAGTCCCATGGGACTGGTATTTTACAACTAGTATAATTGTAGTATAGCATGACTAGTAGATGGCTGGTATGTTCTGGTCGAAATCTGACAATTGACATTTCGTAGGACATCAACACGTAAAAAATACATGTTGCTTATATGGAAAAAAGACAACACTGACTAGTTGGGCTCGGTGCACCAACTAGTTGTAAAGTAGTTTTCAACTAGTTGCTTTCGCTGCGGGGTACATATACAATTTTTTATACCATAGAATTGTGGTTGAACATTGCGCATTTATATAAGAAGATGTACTTCGTACATATGTCTATCGTCGCTTAATTTATATTTCGGTCAAAACGAGATTTAGTTGTCAAAGCCAAATTATGAAATTAATAGCAAAGAGTGTGTATATAGACCAAGTAGATTTCTTGTATTGCATTTTGTAAGGTGTCTACATTTTTTTGTATAGAAAAGTAATGGTTTTATTTGTGCCAGTACAACGTTACATATGTTGCTATTAGATAATGTTTGTGCTTGAGATTTTTTTTCATAATATTTTGAGATTTTTTGGTAAACAGGATCAACCCACCATAAACGAACATGGAAATAAGTAGTGATTTTTAACAAACACGTAGGTTTATGGTAATACTAGCTTATACCCGTGGGTTTAACCCCACATTTCTATAAAAAAATATGCATTTAGAAGTTTTTAAGTGAGTTTGGGTATTATTTTAAACAATTGGGTATTATTTTAAACAATAGGTAGGTAAGTTGCAGTGGCTGCTAAAACTAACACACATAGTCCCCGGAGGTCCCATTGTAATACCACATGGATCTAAAGGTAGAAACAGTCCTCGTTACCGCCAACGCCAAAGTTAATAAATTTCAGTGGTCTAACCTAAATACTTTCAGAGATATGGACTATGAAGAATTTCATTCGTATAGGAGGTGCCACGCCCTCTTTTACGTTATCCCCAGTTTTTTTGGAGGTGGTAGGGATCCATCTCATACAACCCCTCACTAAATTTCAGTGGTCTAACCTAAATACTTCCAGAGATATGGACAATAAAAACTTCTATTTGTATGGGAGGTGCCACGCCCCTCTATATATATCAAAATATTTTTTTAGCCTGTGACCATCCCTGGATTATATCCAGTTCGCGTTTAAAATTTGCTTATTCGTTTAGGAACCAAGTGTATCCATAGGTACATAGGTACATACCTAATTTGAATTTTTTTATATGTATGTATATAGAATAGACTGGGCCAAAAATTTAAAATTTCGTTTTTTTCCAAAATTGTATTGATTTTCTTTTTAAGAAAGGTGAAAAAAAATACTGTAATATCATCGCTAATTTAGATTTTACAGACTTAACCTCCAATTTGGTTTAAAAACGACAAATCATTGTTGAAAAACACCATTTACCTGAACATATTTTTGTAGGAAATTGAATTCCCTACAAAAGCTGCTTAGGCTGAAATTTTCTCAGACTAGCCGTTTTCTAGTATTCTAGCCTCACACATTGGCATGTTTTTTGAATTTCCCGATTTTGGTTTGAAAATTTGCGAAACATGAAAAAATCGACATCGAATAAAGCTAAATACATATTCTTAAGGGAAATTGGCTGCTGTATCCGAATCCGATATCAGAATTTAACAACAGGCCCGAGGTTCGGCCCTAACCTTGCAAAAAAGTCCAATATTATTTTGTGATGATTTTGTTATTCCGAATTAACTGCGCTTTTGGGAGTTAACTTGAGCATAATCTTCATTATAAACTCCCAAAAATTAAGAAGATTTGAACAGTTTTAAAAAATTTTCACTGGCAACACTCTGTACATAAATAGACAACAACACCAAGAAACACTAGGAAATTAAGGGAAGCTGACAGATAAGCGTCGCGCTGGTTTGTAAGATCCGACTTTCGACAGCTAGATGTCGCTGAGGTAGGTAAAAATATGGTGCAATAACAACCAAAGTAGTAATTCTCAGTGCTGCTAATCTTCATTTTTGTGTGTATCAGGGTAAAATTTGGATCTGATTAAAGAAGATTTATTGGAGATAATCTCCGTGTGTGTATCCATAGCATTAGAGAAGAACTGCGATCTGTTAGGCTAATTCTGATTTAGATTTAGCTCGCCAAAATACATGAAAATTAATGTATTGAGATCACAGATCCGCCAACTTTATGTTTTTTCGTGGCTGCGCCATTTGAAGACTGTAAAACTACACCCTCGCAGAGAAAGCGAGAAATGTATATTTTTGGTTATAATATTGATCATATAATGATATAATAATCATGTAGAATATCAATAAACAAAATTTAGTAAAGAAAATTGGATCAAAAACACCAAAAAAAGACGGAAATATGTTTTTTTTAAATTTAATACTAAATAAGTTTTGAGAAAGTAACTTTAACCTTAACCTTTTTTGTAGCCCACTCAATTTTCTTTAAGAATCTGTATCTATCTTTGTTGTACATGGATATTTGCAGAATTGACAATTTTTGAAAGAAAAAATGGGAAATCGAAAAAACATGCTAATTTTTGAAGCAAGAATAGTAGAAAACGGCTAGTCTTAGACAATTTTGGTCAATGCTAATTTTGTAGGGAATTCAATTTCCTACTAAAATATGTTCAGGTAAATAGTATTTTTACAACAATGGTTTGTCGTTTTTATACCAAATATGAGGTAAAGTCTGTAAAATCTAAACTACCGATGATAGACCTCTAGACTTTAATTAAAAAATCTGAAAAAATTACAGTAAATTTTTTTTCGAAATTTTGTCTTTTTGGCCCATTCTAATATAGATACATAGGTAACGTGATATAGATACATAGGACGCTGCCTACAGGGAGACGTTGCGAACGGGCGCAACCCGCAGTGTATGGCAACGCTATCGTGAGGCAAAGAAGGAAGAGAGACGCCTTTTCAGAAAAAAGAAACGTGAGGCCGAAAGGCGTGAGTGTGAGGAGCTTGAGATGCTGGCTGACAGGAATGATGCCCGAAAATTCTATGAAAAGATCCGGCGGATGACGGAAGGTTTTAAGACCGGGGCAAGTTCCTGTAAGGACAATAATGGCGACCTGGTAACCGACGTACAGAGTGTACTTAAATTATGGAGGGAGCACTTCTCCTCACTGCTAAATTGCGAGGGAGACGTCGAACCCGATACCCCAATCCCTGACGATGGAAAAGTCGTCCCACCACCTGACTATGATGAAGTGAGGATAGCTATATCCCGGCTGAAAAACAACAAAGCGCCTGGAAAAGACGGACTACCCGCCGAGCTGTTCAAACACGGAGGCGAAGAGCTGGTAAAAAGCATGCATCAGCTCTTATGCAGAATATGGTCAGACGAGTGCATGCCTCCAGATTGGAATTTAAGTGTGCTCTGCCCAATCCACAAGAAAGGCGATCCCGCTAACCGCACCAACTACCGCGGAATCAGCCTTCTTAATATCGCGTATAAGGTTCTTTCTAGCGTATTGTGTGAAAGACTGAAGCCCATCGTAGACAAGCTGATTGGACCTTATCAGTGTGGCTTTAGACCTGGTAAGTCTACCATCGACCAGATTTTCACGATACGCCAAATCCTGGAGAAGACCCATGATAAAAGAATCGACACACACCATCTCTTTGTCGATTTCAAAGCCGCTTTTGACAGCGCGAAAAGGAGTTGCCTGTATGCCGCCATGTCTGAATTTGACTTCCCTGCAAAGCTTATACGGCTTTGCCAAATGACGTTGAGCAATACTAACAGCTCCGTCAGAGTCGGGAAGGACCTCTCTGAGCCATTTGAAACCAAACGAGGCTTCAGACAGGGCGACTCCCTTTCGTGCGATTTCTTCAACCTGATACTGGAGAAGATAATTCGAGCAGCAGAGCTAAACCGCAATGGTACAATCTTTTACAAGAGCGTGCAATTGCTGGCGTATGCCGATGATATTGATATCATTGGCCTTAACAACCGCGCCGTAAGCGCTGCCTTCTCTGGACTGGATAAAGAAGCGAAAAAAGTGGGTCTTGCGGTCAACGAGGACAAGACGAAGTATTTGCTGTCATCAAAGAAAGAATCGGCGCACCTGCGCCTTGGCAGCCACGTCACTGTTGATAGTTACAAATTTGAAACTGTGAGGGACTTCGTCTATTTGGGAACCAGCATTAACACCGAAAATAATATCAGTCTAGAAATCCAACGGAGAATCACTCTTGCGAACAAGTGCTACTTTGGACTGAGTAGGCAATTGAGAAGTAAAGTCCTCTCTCGAAGAACAAAGATCGCGCTCTATAAGTCTCTCATCATACCTGTCATGATGTATGGCTCAGATTCATGGACAATGTCAAGAGAAGATGAGATGGCCCTTGGAGTATTTGAGAGAAAAGTTCTCCGGAAGATTTATGGTCCTTCCCGTGATGCCGACGGCGAGTATCGAAGGAGATTTAACGATGAGCTGTACGAGCTTTACGCAGATCTGACCATAGTCCAGCGAATTAAAGCCCAAAGGCTCCGCTGGCTGGGTCACGTCATGCGAATGGACAAAGAAGCTCCAGCCCAGAAGGTTTTCCAATCGTCACCCGAATTCGGCAGCAGAGGAAGGGGGAGGCCTCGACTGAGATGGAAACAACAGGTGGAGGATGACTTGAACTCCCTTGGGGTTTCCAATTGGCGTCAGTTATCGCTAAAAAGGAATGACTGGCGCGCTTTGATAGGCGACGGCCAAAATCGCTTAGGCGGTTAAGCGCCAATAAATGATGATGATGATGAGGTAACGTGAAACAACTTAACTAATTTAGATTAAAAGTGCCAAATGTTCAGCTTGTTAAATGTACATATGTTAACAAACATACACGGAGAAACATTAATTTTCTCAAATCTACCCAGTCTGGAATTTGGCTAACCACAAATGCATTTGAAGTTGACTACTTAGCACCCAGTACTGTTTGAAAAGCTAACTACTTTGTATAGAACAGACTGGCTATTTTTGCATGGCGATGGCCTATGAGGTAGTCAATTGTGCCTTTTCCTGCATGACTTTTAGCTAACTACAATACAATTTTTTTTAGACAGAGTAAAGCTAACTATATTGAGGTAATTTTAATTAACTTAATTTGAAATATGTATGTTTATAGCTCACTCTTTTAGAATGGCTTTTTGTTGGCCTTTTCCATACGGCTAAAAATCGACTAATTTTGATTAAATTGTAATCGATAACAGCTATTATTAAACCTTAAAAAAAAGTTTTAACACCTTTTATATGGACTTTACCGGATTTATTTTGCACAGATATTAATAACTACATTTGCTTAATGCTAATTAACAAACACATATATTCCAACAAAAACACTTATATGTACATACATGTCAAAATAGTCTAGTAGCTCTTAATGTTTACTCAACTTCATAATCGCCTCCTCAATGACTTCCATGGCACCATTGGCACACATGCCTTTGGTCGAAAAGTTGTGATGAGCGCCAGCGTCATTCCAGGGTACAGCCAGCTCCATCACGTTGGAACCCGCTTTGAAAAAATTCAAATTTTTTTTGCACTTTCGTCAACTACAAACGACGAGATTGATTGTAGTGAAACTCATTTTTTTGTAGTTCTTATAGTTACTCCGAAAATATAATACATTGTGCAGAAACCAAGCAAACTAAGTAAATTTGAGTTTTTTTTTGTTAAAATATGTTTTAAATCGTTTGTAGTTTTTTATACGAAAAACAAATTTTTTTTTGCTCCAAAGGTTTCGGAGATATGGCCTAATGCACATCACGCTGGAACCCGTTTTGAAAAAACTCAAACTTTTTTTGCATTTTTGTGAACTACAAACGATGAGATTGATTGTAGTGAAATTCATTTTTTTTTGCTCCAAAGGTTTCGGAGATATCGAAAACGCATGTTAAAAAAAGGCAGAATTCAGCAATTTGAAAGCACTAAAAGTACTTTTCCTACAACTACAAACGACAAAATTGATTGTAGTGAAATTTTTTTTTTTCTAGCTTTTATAGTTACTCCGAAAATACAATATATTGTGCAGAAACCAATGAATGTAATTTTGAAGTAAATTTTGTTTTTTTTTTGTTGAAATATGTTTTAAATCGTTTGTAGTTTTTTATCCGAAAAAAAATTTTTTTTTTGCTCCGAAGGTTTCGGAGTAATCGAGAACGCATGTCAAAAAAAGGCAGAATTCAGCAATTTGAAAGCACTAAAAGTAATTTTCCTACAACTACAAACGACAAAATTGATTGTAGTGAAATTTTTTTTTTTGTAGCTTTTATAGTTACTCCGAAAATACAATATATTGTGCAGAAACCAAGCAAATGAAGTAAATTTTGTTTTTTTTTTGTTGAAATATGTTTTAAATCGTTTGTAGTTTTTTATCCGAAAAAAAATTTTTTTTTGCTCCGAAGGTTTCGGAGTAATCGAGAACGCATGTCAAAAAAAGGCAGAATTCAGCAATTTGAAAGCACCAAAAGTAATTTTCCTACAACTACAAACGACAAAATTGATTGTAGTGAAATTTTTTTTTTTGTAGCTTTTATAGTTACTCCGAAAATACAATATATTGTGCAGAAACCAAGCAAATGAAGTAAATTTTGGTTTTTTTTTTGTTGAAATATGTTTTAAATCGTTTGTAGTTTTTTATCCGAGAAAAATTTTTTTTTTGCTCCGAAGGTTTCGGAGTAATCGAGAACGCATGTCAAAAAAAGGCAGAATTCAGCAATTTGAAAGCACTAAAAGTAATTTTCCTACAACTACAAACGACAAAATTGATTGTAGTGAAATTTTTTTTTTGTAGCTTTTATAGTTACTCCGAAAATACAATATATTGTGCAGAAACCAAGCAAATGAAGTAAATTTTGTTTTTTTTTGTTGAAATATGTTTTAAATCGTTTGTAGTTTTTTATCCGAAAAAAAATTTTTTTTTTGCTCCGAAGGTTTCGGAGTAATCGAGAACGCATGTCAAAAAAAGGCAGAATTCAGCAATTTGAAAGCACTAAAAGTAATTTTCCTACAACTACAAACGACAAAATTGATTGTAGTGAAATTTTTTTTTTTGTAGCTTTTATAGTTACTCCGAAAATACAATATATTGTGCAGAAACCAAGCAAATGAAGTAAATTTTGTTTTTTTTTTGTTAAAATATGTTTTAAATCGTTTGTAGTTTTTTATACGAAAAAAAATTTTTTTTTTGCTCCGAAGGTTTCGGAGTAATCGAGAACGCATGTCAAAAAAAGGCAGAATTCAGCAATTTGAAAGCACTAAAAGTACTTTTCCTACAACTACAAACGACAAAATTGATTGAAGTGAAATTTTTTTTTGTAGCTTTTATAGTTACTCCGAAAATACAATATATTGTGCAGAAACCAAGCAAATTAAGTAAATTTTGTTTTTTTTTTGTTGAAATATGTTTTAAATCGTTTGTAGTTTTTTATCCGAAAAAAAATTTTTTTTTTGCTCCGAAGGTTTCGGAGTAATCGAGAACGCATGTCAAAAAAAGGCAGAATTCAGCAATTTGAAAGCACTAAAAGTACTTTTCCTACAACTACAAACGACAAAATTTTTTGCATTTTTGTGAACTACAAACGATGAGATTGATTGTAGTGAAATTCATTTTTTTTTGCTCCAAAGGTTTCGGAGATATCGAAAACGCATCTTAAAAAAAGGCAGAATTCAGCAATTTGAAAGCACTAAAAGTACTTTTCCTACAACTACAAACGACAAAATTGATTGTAGTGAAATTTTTTTTTTGTAGCTTTTATAGTCACTCCGAAAATACAATATATTGTGCAGAAACCAAGCAAATGAAGTAAATTTTGGTTTTTTTTTGTTGAAATATGTTTTAAATCGTTTGTAGTTTTTTATCCGAGAAAAATTTTTTTTTTGCTCCGAAGGTTTCGGAGTAATCGAGAACGCATGTCAAAAAAAGGCAGAATTCAGCAATTTGAAAGCACTAAAAGTAATTTTCCTACAACTACAAACGACAAAATTGATTGTAGTGAAATTTTTTTTTTGTAGCTTTTATAGTTACTCCGAAAATACAATATATTGTGCAGAAACCAAGCAAATGAAGTAAATTTTGTTTTTTTTGTTGAAATATGTTTTAAACGGTTGTAGTTTTTTATCCGAAAAAAAATTTTTTTTTTGCTCCGAAGGTTTCGGAGTAATCGAGAACGCATGTCAAAAAAAGGCAGAATTCAGCAATTTGAAAGCACTAAAAGTACTTTTCCTACAACTACAAACGACAAAATTTTTTGCATTTTTGTGAACTACAAACGATGAGATTGATTGTAGTGAAATTCATTTTTTTTTGCTCCAAAGGTTTCGGAGATATCGAAAACGCATGTTAAAAAAAGGCAGAATTCAGCAATTTGAAAGCACCAAAAGTAATTTTCCTACAACTACAAACGACAAAATTGATTGTAGTGAAATTTTTTTTTTTGTAGCTTTTATAGTTACTCCGAAAATACAATATATTGTGCAGAAACCAAGCAAATGAAGTAAATTTTGGTTTTTTTTTGTTGAAATATGTTTTAAATCGTTTGTAGTTTTTTATCCGAGAAAAATTTTTTTTTTGCTCCGAAGGTTTCGGAGTAATCGAGAACGCATGTCAAAAAAAGGCAGAATTCAGCAATTTGAAAGCACTAAAAGTAATTTTCCTACAACTACAAACGACAAAATTGATTGTAGTGAAATTTTTTTTTTGTAGCTTTTATAGTTACTCCGAAAATACAATATATTGTGCAGAAACCAAGCAAATGAAGTAAATTTTGTTTTTTTTTGTTGAAATATGTTTTAAATCGTTTGTAGTTTTTTATCCGAAAAAAAATTTTTTTTTTGCTCCGAAGGTTTCGGAGTAATCGAGAACGCATGTCAAAAAAAGGCAGAATTCAGCAATTTGAAAGCACTAAAAGTAATTTTCCTACAACTACAAACGACAAAATTGATTGTAGTGAAATTTTTTTTTTTGTAGCTTTTATAGTTACTCCGAAAATACAATATATTGTGCAGAAACCAAGCAAATGAAGTAAATTTTGTTTTTTTTTTTCTTAAAATATGTTTTAAATCGTTTGTAGTTTTTTATACGAAAAAAAATTTTTTTTTTGCTCCGAAGGTTTCGGAGTAATCGAGAACGCATGTCAAAAAAAGGCAGAATTCAGCAATTTGAAAGCACTAAAAGTACTTTTCCTACAACTACAAACGACAAAATTGATTGAAGTGAAATTTTTTTTTTGTAGCTTTTATAGTTACTCCGAAAATACAATATATTGTGCAGAAACCAAGCAAATGAAGTAAATTTTGTTTTTTTTTTGTTGAAATATGTTTTAAATCGTTTGTAGTTTTTTATCCGAAAAAAAATTTTTTTTTGCTCCGAAGGTTTCGGAGTAATCGAGAACGCATGTCAAAAAAAGGCAGAATTCAGCAATTTGAAAGCACTAAAAGTACTTTTCCTACAACTACAAACGACAAAATTTTTTGCATTTTTGTGAACTACAAACGATGAGATTGATTGTAGTGAAATTCATTTTTTTTTGCTCCAAAGGTTTCGGAGATATCGAAAACGCATGTTAAAAAAAGGCAGAATTCAGCAATTTGAAAGCACTAAAAGTACTTTTCCTACAACTACAAACGACAAAATTGATTGTAGTGAAATTTTTTTTTTTGTAGCTTTTATAGTCACTCCGAAAATACAATATATTGTGCAGAAACCAAGCAAATGAAGTAAATTTTGGTTTTTTTTGTTGAAATATGTTTTAAATCGTTTGTAGTTTTTTATCCGAAAATGTCAAAAAAAGGCAGAATTCAGCATGTCAAAAAAAGGCAGAATTCAGCAATTTGAAAGCACTAAAAGTAATTTTCCTAAAGTAATTTTCAAACGAACTACAAACGATGAGATTGATTGTAGTGAAATTCATTTTTTTTTGCTCCAACGGTTTCGGAGACGTTTGTATTTTTTGCGGTGTTAGGGGAGTAAAAAAATGCAATGGAAATATCATACGCTTCGCCTCAGACGATATTCATCGCAAGAACGTTGCGGAAACACTAAACAACTGAAAAAAAAAGATCTCTCTCAACCTCGACAACCAATTCTCATACGGTGTTGCATTAGTACGAACAGAAAAACATACATTTGTTTGGCAATAACTACGAAAAGCGGAATAACCATAGAGTGAAGTCGACTTTATGTTAAGCAGCGCATTATTGACATTCACTTGGCCTTCATACACATTTAGTTATTTAAAAGTCGATTCATTTTGCAATAATAGATACAAATATTTAAAAAAAAGTATTTTTATAGTAGTAGCATTAGAGGAAGTAGTAGTAGAAAAACGTACTAATTCACATTTCTCATACAATAGTAGGAAAACGGAACCCTTTGCAGACTTGTTGGCAGTCTGTGCAGTCTCTCTTTATCAATCGTATGTGTGTTTGTACATATATTATTCTCTTCTTGCGTTCTTCGCCCCACATACCTGCACTTGAACGTCCCTCACTAAGCATCTAAATGTGCAAAGCATTTTATACCTTATACAGTAGCGCAATTCACAGCTGATCGCAAGAAACACACTAGGGGACTCATCAAAGCTTATAAACACCTTATAAAGGGTGTAAACGTATAAATTTATCAAGTGTGTAAATGAACTGTCAAAATTTGTATGGAACGCAGTTTACACAAACTTGATAAACTTCCATGTCATTTTTTTTATGCATTCAATGCACACTGGACAAAAAGAGAAGAATATGCTGAAAATGGGTCGAAAATAATTTTTTTAATGAGAATTTCGAAATAAAAAGTTTTTGTTTGACATCAAGTACACATAAATTTATCTACGGCGTTCATCTAACTGAGCTGATAAATGTATAAACTTGCGCATTTCGTTAACTTATAAACCAACAAACATCGAGCACCAAAAACTCAAAACGTTTGAGAAAACATCTATTCTCGTTTGTAGTTGTAGGAAAAGTACTTTTAGTGCTTTCAAATTGCTGAATTCTGCCTTTTTTTGACATGCGTTCTCGATTACTCCGAAACCTTCGGAGCAAAAAAAAAATTGTTTTTCGGATAAAAAACTACAAACGATTTAAAACATATTTCAACAAAAAAAAAACAAAATTTACTTCATTTGCTTGGTTTCTGCACAATATATTGTATTTTCGGAGTAACTATAAAAGCTACAAAAAAAAAAAATTTCACTTCAATCAATTTTGTCGTTTGTAGTTGTAGGAAAAGTACTTTTAGTGCTTTCAAATTGCTGAATTCTGCCTTTTTTTGACATGCGTTCTCGATTACTCCGAAACCTTCGGAGCAAAAAAAAAATTTTTTTTCGGATAAAAAACTACAAACGATTTAAAACATATTTCAACAAAAAAAAACCAAAATTTACTTCATTTGCTTGGTTTCTGCACAATATATTGTATTTTCGGAGTAACTATAAAAGCTACAAAAAAAAATATTTCACTACAATCAATTTTGTCGTTTGTAGTTGTAGGAAAAGTACTTTTAGTGCTTTCAAATTGCTGAATTCTGCCTTTTTTTAACATGCGTTTTCGATATCTCCGAAACCTTTGGAGCAAAAAAAAAAATGAATTTCACTACAATCAATCTCATCGTTTGTAGTTCACAAAAATGCAAAAAAAGTTTGAGTTTTTTCAAAGCGGGTTCCAGCGTGATGTGCATTAGGCCATATCTCCGAAACCTTTGGAGCAAAAAAAAATTTTTTTTTCGTATAAAAAACTACAAACGATTTAAAACATATTTCAACAAAAAAAAACAAAATTTACTTCATTTGCTTGGTTTCTGCACAATATATTGTATTTTCGGAGTAACTATAAAAGCTACAAAAAAAAAAATTTCACTACAATCAATTTTGTCGTTTGTAGTTGTAGGAAAAGTACTTTTAGTGCTTTCAAATTGCTGAATTCTGCCTTTTTTTAACATGCGTTTTCGATATCTCCGAAACCTTTGGAGCAAAAAAAAAAAATGAATTTCACTACAATCAATCTCATCGTTTGTAGTTCACAAAAATGCAAAAAAAGTTTGAGTTTTTTCAAAGCGGGTTCCAGGGTGATGTGCATTAGGCCATATCTCCGAAACCTTTGGAGCAAAAAAAAATTTTTTTTCGGATAAAAAACTACAAACGATTTAAAACATATTTCAACAAAAAAAAACCAAAATTTACTTCATTTGCTTGGTTTCTGCACAATATATTGTATTTTCGGAGTAACTATAAAAGCTACAAAAAAAAAAATTTCACTACAATCAATTTTGTCGTTTGTAGTTGTAGGAAAAGTACTTTTAGTGCTTTCAAATTGCTGAATTCTGCCTTTTTTTGACATGCGTTCTCGATTACTCCGAAACCTTTGGAGCAAAAAAAAATTTTTTTTCGGATAAAAAACTACAAACGATTTAAAACATATTTCAACAAAAAAAAACCAAAATTTACTTCATTTGCTTGGTTTCTGCACAATATATTGTATTTTCGGAGTAACTATAAAAGCTACAAAAAAAAAAATTTCACTACAATCAATTTTGTCGTTTGTAGTTGTAGGAAAAGTACTTTTAGTGCTTTCAAATTGCTGAATTCTGCCTTTTTTTGACATGCGTTCTCGATTACTCCGAAACCTTCGGAGCAAAAAAAAAATTTTTTTTCGGATAAAAAACTACAAACGATTTAAAACATATTTCAACAAAAAAAAAAAAAAATTTACTTCATTTGCTTGGTTTCTGCACAATATATTGTATTTTCGGAGTAACTATAAAAGCTACAAAAAAAAAATTTCACTTCAATCAATTTTGTCGTTTGTAGTTGTAGGAAAAGTACTTTTAGTGCTTTCAAATTGCTGAATTCTGCCTTTTTTTGACATGCGTTCTCGATTACTCCGAAACCTTCGGAGCAAAAAAAAATTTTTTTTTCGGATAAAAAACTACAAACGATTTAAAACATATTTCAACAAAAAAAAAACAAAATTTACTTCATTTGCTTGGTTTCTGCACAATATATTGCATTTTCGGAGTAACTATAAAAGCTACAAAAAAAAAATTTCACTTCAATCAATTTTGTCGTTTGTAGTTGTAGGAAAAGTACTTTTAGTGCTTTCAAATTGCTGAATTCTGCCTTTTTTTGACATGCGTTCTCGATTACTCCGAAACCTTCGGAGCAAAAAAAAAATTTTTTTTCGGATAAAAAACTACAAACGATTTAAAACATATTTCAACAAAAAAAAAACAAAATTTACTTCATTTGCTTGGTTTCTGCACAATATATTGTATTTTCGGAGTAACTATAAAAGCTACAAAAAAAAAAAATTCACTGCAATCAATTTTGTCGTTTGTAGTTGTAGGAAAAGTACTTTTAGTGCTTTCAAATTGCTGAATTCTGCCTTTTTTTGACATGCGTTCTCGATTACTCCGAAACCTTCGGAGCAAAAAAAAATTTTTTTTTCGGATAAAAAACTACAAACGATTTAAAACATATTTCAACAAAAAAAACCAAAATTTACTTCATTTGCTTGGTTTCTGCACAATATATTGTATTTTCGGAGTAACTATAAAAGCTACAAAAAAAAAATTTCACTTCAATCAATTTTGTCGTTTGTAGTTGTAGGAAAAGTACTTTTAGTGCTTTCAAATTGCTGAATTCTGCCTTTTTTGACATGCGTTCTCGATTACTCCGAAACCTTCGGAGCAAAAAAAAATTTTTTTTCGGATAAAAAACTACAAACGATTTAAAACATATTTCAACAAAAAAAAAACAAAATTTACTTCATTTGCTTGGTTTCTGCACAATATATTGTATTTTCGGAGTAACTATAAAAGCTACAAAAAAAAAATTTCACTACAATCAATTTTGTCGTTTGTAGTTGTAGGAAAAGTACTTTTAGTGCTTTCAAATTGCTGAATTCTGCCTTTTTTTGACATGCGTTCTCGATTACTCCGAAACCTTCGGAGCAAAAAAAAAAATTTTTTTCGGATAAAAAACTACAAACGATTTAAAACACATTCCAACAAAAAAAAAACCAAAATTTACTTCATTTGCTTGGTTTCTGCACAATATATTGTATTTTCGGAGTAACTATAAAAGCTACAAAAAAAAAATTTCACTTCAATCAATTTTGTCGTTTGTAGTTGTAGGAAAAGTACTTTTAGTGCTTTCAAATTGCTGAATTCTGCCTTTTTTTGACATGCGTTCTCGATTACTCCGAAACCTTCGGAGCAAAAAAAAAATTTTTTTTCGGATAAAAAACTACAAACGATTTAAAACATATTTCAACAAAAAAAAAAAACAAAATTTACTTCATTTGCTTGGTTTCTGCACAATATATTGTATTTTCGGAGTAACTATAAAAGCTACAAAAAAAAAAATTTCACTACAATCAATTTTGTCGTTTGTAGTTGTAGGAAAAGTACTTTTAGTGCTTTCAAATTGCTGAATTCTGCCTTTTTTTGACATGCGTTCTCGATTACTCCGAAACCTTCGGAGCAAAAAAAAATTTTTTTTCGGATAAAAAACTACAAACGATTTAAAACATATTTCAACAAAAAAAAACCAAAATTTACTTCATTTGCTTGGTTTCTGCACAATATATTGTATTTTCGGAGTAACTATAAAAGCTACAAAAAAAAATTTCACTTCAATCAATTTTGTCGTTTGTAGTTGTAGGAAAAGTACTTTTAGTTCTTTCAAATTGCTGAATTCTGCCTTTTTTTGACATGCGTTCTCGATTACTCCGAAACCTTCGGAGCAAAAAAAAAATTTTTTTTCGGATAAAAAACTACAAACGATTTAAAACATATTTCAACAAAAAAAAAAAACAAAATTTACTTCATTTGCTTGGTTTCTGCACAATATATTGTATTTTCGGAGTAACTATAAAAGCTACAAAAAAAAAAATTTCACTACAATCAATTTTGTCGTTTGTAGTTGTAGGAAAAATACTTTTAGTGCTTTCAAATTGCTGAATTCTGCCTTTTTTTGACATGCGTTCTCGATTACTCCGAAACCTTCGGAGCAAAAAAAAAATTTTTTCTCGGATAAAAAACTACAAACGATTTAAAACATATTTCAACAAAAAAAACCAAAATTTACTTCATTTGCTTGGTTTCTGCACAATATATTGTATTTTCGGAGTAACTATAAAAGCTACAAAAAAAAAAATTTCACTTCAATCAATTTTGTCGTTTGTAGTTGTAGGAAAAGTACTTTTAGTGCTTTCAAATTGCTGAATTCTGCCTTTTTTTGACATGCGTTCTCGATTACTCCGAAACCTTCGGAGCAAAAATAAAATTTTTTTTCGGATAAAAAACTACAAACGATTTAAAACATATTTCAACAAAAAAAACCAAAATTTACTTCATTTGCTTGGTTTCTGCACAATATATTGTATTTTCGGAGTAACTATAAAAGCTACAAAAAAAAAAATTTCACTACAATCAATTTTGTCGTTTGTAGTTGTAGGAAAAGTACTTTTAGTGCTTTCAAATTGCTGAATTCTGCCTTTTTTTAACATGCGTTTTCGATATCTCCGAAACCTTTGGAGCAAAAAAAAAATGAATTTCACTACAATCAATCTCATCGTTTGTAGTTCACAAAAATGCAAAAAAAGTTTGAGTTTTTTCAAAGCGGGTTCCAGCGTGATGTGCATTAGGCCATATCTCCGAAACCTTTGGAGCAAAAAAAAATTTTTTTTCGTATAAAAAACTACAAACGATTTAAAACATATTTCAACAAAAAAAAAACAAAATTTACTTCATTTGCTTGGTTTCTGCACAATATATTGTATTTTCGGAGTAACTATAAAGGCTACAAAAAAAAAATTTCACTACAATCAATTTTGTCGTTTGTAGTTGTAGGAAAAGTACTTTTAGTGCTTTCAAATTGCTGAATTCTGCCTTTTTTTAACATGCGTTTTCGATATCTCCGAAACCTTTGGAGCAAAAAAAAAATGAATTTCACTACAATCAATCTCATCGTTTGTAGTTCACAAAAATGCAAAAAAAGTTTGAGTTTTTTCAAAGCGGGTTCCAGCGTGATGTGCATTAGGCCATATCTCCGAAACCTTTGGAGCAAAAAAAATTTTTTTTTCGGATAAAAAACTACAAACGATTTAAAACATATTTCAACAAAAAAAAACCAAAAGTTACTTCATTTGCTTGGTTTCTGCACAATATATTGTATTTTCGGAGTAACTATAAAAGCTACAAAAAAAAAAATTTCACTACAATCAATTTTGTCGTTTGTAGTTGTAGGAAAAGTACTTTTAGTGCTTTCAAATTGCTGAATTCTGCCTTTTTTTGACATGCGTTCTCGATTACTCCGAAACCTTCGGAGCAAAAAAAAAATTTTTTTTCGGATAAAAAACTACAAACGATTTAAAACATATTTCAACAAAAAAAAAACAAAATTTACTTCATTTGCTTGGTTTCTGCACAATATATTGTATTTTCGGAGTAACTATAAAAGCTACAAAAAAAAAAAATTCACTACAATCAATTTTGTCGTTTGTAGTTGTAGGAAAAGTACTTTTAGTGCTTTCAAATTGCTGAATTCTGCCTTTTTTTGACATGCGTTCTCGATTACTCCGAAACCTTCGGAGCAAAAAAAAAATTTTTTCTCGGATAAAAAACTACAAACGATTTAAAACATATTTCAACAAAAAAAAAACAAAATTTACTTCATTTGCTTGGTTTCTGCACAATATATTGTATTTTCGGAGTAACTATAAAAGCTACAAAAAAAAAAATTTCACTTCAATCAATTTTGTCGTTTGTAGTTGTAGGAAAAGTACTTTTAGTGCTTTCAAATTGCTGAATTCTGCCTTTTTTTGACATGCGTTCTCGATTACTCCGAAACCTTCGGAGCAAAAAAAAAATTTTTTTTCGGATAAAAAACTACAAACGATTTAAAACATATTTCAACAAAAAAAAAACAAAATTTACTTCATTTGCTTGGTTTCTGCACAATATATTGCATTTTCGGAGTAACTATAAAAGCTACAAAAAAAAAATTTCACTTCAATCAATTTTGTCGTTTGTAGTTGTAGGAAAAGTACTTTTAGTGCTTTCAAATTGCTGAATTCTGCCTTTTTTTGACATGCGTTCTCGATTACTCCGAAACCTTCGGAGCAAAAAAAAAATTTTTTTTCGGATAAAAAACTACAAACGATTTAAAACATATTTCAACAAAAAAAAAAAAAAAATTTACTTCATTTGCTTGGTTTCTGCACAATATATTGTATTTTCGGAGTAACTATAAAAGCTACAAAAAAAAAATTTCACTTCAATCAATTTTGTCGTTTGTAGTTGTAGGAAAAGTACTTTTAGTGCTTTCAAATTGCTGAATTCTGCCTTTTTTTGACATGCGTTCTCGATTACTCCGAAACCTTCGGAGCAAAAAAAAAATTTTTTTTCGGATAAAAAACTACAAACGATTTAAAACATATTTCAACAAAAAAAAAACAAAATTTACTTCATTTGCTTGGTTTCTGCACAATATATTGCATTTTCGGAGTAACTATAAAAGCTACAAAAAAAAATATTTCACTACAATCAATTTTGTCGTTTGTAGTTGTAGGAAAAGTACTTTTAGTGCTTTCAAATTGCTGAATTCTGCCTTTTTTTAACATGCGTTTTCGATATCTCCGAAACCTTTGGAGCAAAAAAAAAAATGAATTTCACTACAATCAATCTCATCGTTTGTAGTTCACAAAAATGCAAAAAAAGTTTGAGTTTTTTCAAAGCGGGTTCCAGCGTGATGTGCATTAGGCCATATCTCCGAAACCTTTGGAGCAAAAAAAAATTTTTTTTTCGTATAAAAAACTACAAACGATTTAAAACATATTTCAACAAAAAAAAACAAAATTTACTTCATTTGCTTGGTTTCTGCACAATATATTGTATTTTCGGAGTAACTATAAAAGCTACAAAAAAAAAAATTTCACTACAATCAATTTTGTCGTTTGTAGTTGTAGGAAAATTACTTTTAGTGCTTTCAAATTGCTGAATTCTGCCTTTTTTTGACATGCGTTCTCGATTACTCCGAAACCTTCGGAGCAAAAAAAAAATTTTTCTCGGATAAAAAACTACAAACGATTTAAAACATATTTCAACAAAAAAAAACCAAAATTTACTTCATTTGCTTGGTTTCTGCACAATATATTGTATTTTCGGAGTAACTATAAAAGCTACAAAAAAAAAAATTTCACTACAATCAATTTTGTCGTTTGTAGTTGTAGGAAAATTACTTTTGGTGCTTTCAAATTGCTGAATTCTGCCTTTTTTTAACATGCGTTTTCGATATCTCCGAAACCTTTGGAGCAAAAAAAAATGAATTTCACTACAATCAATCTCATCGTTTGTAGTTCACAAAAATGCAAAAAATTTTGTCGTTTGTAGTTGTAGGAAAAGTACTTTTAGTGCTTTCAAATTGCTGAATTCTGCCTTTTTTTGACATGCGTTCTCGATTACTCCGAAACCTTCGGAGCAAAAAAAAAATTTTTTTTCGGATAAAAAACTACAAACGATTTAAAACATATTTCAACAAAAAAAACAAAATTTACTTCATTTGCTTGGTTTCTGCACAATATATTGTATTTTCGGAGTAACTATAAAAGCTACAAAAAAAAAATTTCACTACAATCAATTTTGTCGTTTGTAGTTGTAGGAAAATTACTTTTAGTGCTTTCAAATTGCTGAATTCTGCCTTTTTTTGACATGCGTTCTCGATTACTCCGAAACCTTCGGAGCAAAAAAAAAATTTTTCTCGGATAAAAAACTACAAACGATTTAAAACATATTTCAACAAAAAAAAACCAAAATTTACTTCATTTGCTTGGTTTCTGCACAATATATTGTATTTTCGGAGTGACTATAAAAGCTACAAAAAAAAATTTCACTACAATCAATTTTGTCGTTTGTAGTTGTAGGAAAAGTACTTTTAGTGCTTTCAAATTGCTGAATTCTGCCTTTTTTTAAGATGCGTTTTCGATATCTCCGAAACCTTTGGAGCAAAAAAAAATGAATTTCACTACAATCAATCTCATCGTTTGTAGTTCACAAAAATGCAAAAAATTTTGTCGTTTGTAGTTGTAGGAAAAGTACTTTTAGTGCTTTCAAATTGCTGAATTCTGCCTTTTTTTGACATGCGTTCTCGATTACTCCGAAACCTTCGGAGCAAAAAAAAAATTTTTTTTCGGATAAAAAACTACAAACGATTTAAAACATATTTCAACAAAAAAAAAACAAAATTTACTTAATTTGCTTGGTTTCTGCACAATATATTGTATTTTCGGAGTAACTATAAAAGCTACAAAAAAAAATTTCACTTCAATCAATTTTGTCGTTTGTAGTTGTAGGAAAAGTACTTTTAGTGCTTTCAAATTGCTGAATTCTGCCTTTTTTTGACATGCGTTCTCGATTACTCCGAAACCTTCGGAGCAAAAAAAAAATTGTTTTTCGGATAAAAAACTACAAACGATTTAAAACATATTTCAACAAAAAAAAAACAAAATTTACTTCATTTGCTTGGTTTCTGCACAATATATTGTATTTTCGGAGTAACTATAAAAGCTACAAAAAAAAAAAATTTCACTTCAATCAATTTTGTCGTTTGTAGTTGTAGGAAAAGTACTTTTAGTGCTTTCAAATTGCTGAATTCTGCCTTTTTTTGACATGCGTTCTCGATTACTCCGAAACCTTCGGAGCAAAAAAAAAATTTTTTTTCGGATAAAAAACTACAAACGATTTAAAACATATTTCAACAAAAAAAAACCAAAATTTACTTCATTTGCTTGGTTTCTGCACAATATATTGTATTTTCGGAGTAACTATAAAAGCTACAAAAAAAAATATTTCACTACAATCAATTTTGTCGTTTGTAGTTGTAGGAAAAGTACTTTTAGTGCTTTCAAATTGCTGAATTCTGCCTTTTTTTAACATGCGTTTTCGATATCTCCGAAACCTTTGGAGCAAAAAAAAAAATGAATTTCACTACAATCAATCTCATCGTTTGTAGTTCACAAAAATGCAAAAAAAGTTTGAGTTTTTTCAAAGCGGGTTCCAGCGTGATGTGCATTAGGCCATATCTCCGAAACCTTTGGAGCAAAAAAAAATTTTTTTTTCGTATAAAAAACTACAAACGATTTAAAACATATTTCAACAAAAAAAAACAAAATTTACTTCATTTGCTTGGTTTCTGCACAATATATTGTATTTTCGGAGTAACTATAAAAGCTACAAAAAAAAAAATTTCACTACAATCAATTTTGTCGTTTGTAGTTGTAGGAAAAGTACTTTTAGTGCTTTCAAATTGCTGAATTCTGCCTTTTTTTAACATGCGTTTTCGATATCTCCGAAACCTTTGGAGCAAAAAAAAAAAATGAATTTCACTACAATCAATCTCATCGTTTGTAGTTCACAAAAATGCAAAAAAAGTTTGAGTTTTTTCAAAGCGGGTTCCAGGGTGATGTGCATTAGGCCATATCTCCGAAACCTTTGGAGCAAAAAAAAATTTTTTTTCGGATAAAAAACTACAAACGATTTAAAACATATTTCAACAAAAAAAAACCAAAATTTACTTCATTTGCTTGGTTTCTGCACAATATATTGTATTTTCGGAGTAACTATAAAAGCTACAAAAAAAAAAATTTCACTACAATCAATTTTGTCGTTTGTAGTTGTAGGAAAAGTACTTTTAGTGCTTTCAAATTGCTGAATTCTGCCTTTTTTTGACATGCGTTCTCGATTACTCCGAAACCTTTGGAGCAAAAAAAAATTTTTTTTCGGATAAAAAACTACAAACGATTTAAAACATATTTCAACAAAAAAAAACCAAAATTTACTTCATTTGCTTGGTTTCTGCACAATATATTGTATTTTCGGAGTAACTATAAAAGCTACAAAAAAAAAAATTTCACTACAATCAATTTTGTCGTTTGTAGTTGTAGGAAAAGTACTTTTAGTGCTTTCAAATTGCTGAATTCTGCCTTTTTTTGACATGCGTTCTCGATTACTCCGAAACCTTCGGAGCAAAAAAAAAATTTTTTTTCGGATAAAAAACTACAAACGATTTAAAACATATTTCAACAAAAAAAAAAAAAAATTTACTTCATTTGCTTGGTTTCTGCACAATATATTGTATTTTCGGAGTAACTATAAAAGCTACAAAAAAAAAATTTCACTTCAATCAATTTTGTCGTTTGTAGTTGTAGGAAAAGTACTTTTAGTGCTTTCAAATTGCTGAATTCTGCCTTTTTTTGACATGCGTTCTCGATTACTCCGAAACCTTCGGAGCAAAAAAAAAATTTTTTTTCGGATAAAAAACTACAAACGATTTAAAACATATTTCAACAAAAAAAAAACAAAATTTACTTCATTTGCTTGGTTTCTGCACAATATATTGCATTTTCGGAGTAACTATAAAAGCTACAAAAAAAAAATTTCACTTCAATCAATTTTGTCGTTTGTAGTTGTAGGAAAAGTACTTTTAGTGCTTTCAAATTGCTGAATTCTGCCTTTTTTTGACATGCGTTCTCGATTACTCCGAAACCTTCGGAGCAAAAAAAAAATTTTTTTTCGGATAAAAAACTACAAACGATTTAAAACATATTTCAACAAAAAAAAAACAAAATTTACTTCATTTGCTTGGTTTCTGCACAATATATTGTATTTTCGGAGTAACTATAAAAGCTACAAAAAAAAAAAATTCACTACAATCAATTTTGTCGTTTGTAGTTGTAGGAAAAGTACTTTTAGTGCTTTCAAATTGCTGAATTCTGCCTTTTTTTGACATGCGTTCTCGATTACTCCGAAACCTTCGGAGCAAAAAAAAATTTTTTTTTCGGATAAAAAACTACAAACGATTTAAAACATATTTCAACAAAAAAAACCAAAATTTACTTCATTTGCTTGGTTTCTGCACAATATATTGTATTTTCGGAGTAACTATAAAAGCTACAAAAAAAAAATTTCACTTCAATCAATTTTGTCGTTTGTAGTTGTAGGAAAAGTACTTTTAGTGCTTTCAAATTGCTGAATTCTGCCTTTTTTTGACATGCGTTCTCGATTACTCCGAAACCTTCGGAGCAAAAAAAAATTTTTTTTCGGATAAAAAACTACAAACGATTTAAAACATATTTCAACAAAAAAAAAACAAAATTTACTTCATTTGCTTGGTTTCTGCACAATATATTGTATTTACGGAGTAACTATAAAAGCTACAAAAAAAAAATTTCACTACAATCAATTTTGTCGTTTGTAGTTGTAGGAAAAGTACTTTTAGTGCTTTCAAATTGCTGAATTCTGCCTTTTTTTGACATGCGTTCTCGATTACTCCGAAACCTTCGGAGCAAAAAAAAAAATTTTTTTTCGGATAAAAAACTACAAACGATTTAAAACACATTCCAACAAAAAAAAAACCAAAATTTACTTCATTTGCTTGGTTTCTGCACAATATATTGTATTTTCGGAGTAACTATAAAAGCTACAAAAAAAAAATTTCACTTCAATCAATTTTGTCGTTTGTAGTTGTAGGAAAAGTACTTTTAGTGCTTTCAAATTGCTGAATTCTGCCTTTTTTTGACATGCGTTCTCGATTACTCCGAAACCTTCGGAGCAAAAAAAAAATTTTTTTTCGGATAAAAAACTACAAACGATTTAAAACATATTTCAACAAAAAAAAAAAACAAAATTTACTTCATTTGCTTGGTTTCTGCACAATATATTGTATTTTCGGAGTAACTATAAAAGCTACAAAAAAAAAAATTTCACTACAATCAATTTTGTCGTTTGTAGTTGTAGGAAAAGTACTTTTAGTGCTTTCAAATTGCTGAATTCTGCCTTTTTTTGACATGCGTTCTCGATTACTCCGAAACCTTCGGAGCAAAAAAAAATTTTTTTTCGGATAAAAAACTACAAACGATTTAAAACATATTTCAACAAAAAAAAACCAAAATTTACTTCATTTGCTTGGTTTCTGCACAATATATTGTATTTTCGGAGTAACTATAAAAGCTACAAAAAAAAATTTCACTTCAATCAATTTTGTCGTTTGTAGTTGTAGGAAAAGTACTTTTAGTTCTTTCAAATTGCTGAATTCTGCCTTTTTTTGACATGCGTTCTCGATTACTCCGAAACCTTCGGAGCAAAAAAAAAATTTTTTTTCGGATAAAAAACTACAAACGATTTAAAACATATTTCAACAAAAAAAAAAAACAAAATTTACTTCATTTGCTTGGTTTCTGCACAATATATTGTATTTTCGGAGTAACTATAAAAGCTACAAAAAAAAAAATTTCACTACAATCAATTTTGTCGTTTGTAGTTGTAGGAAAAATACTTTTAGTGCTTTCAAATTGCTGAATTCTGCCTTTTTTTGACATGCGTTCTCGATTACTCCGAAACCTTCGGAGCAAAAAAAAAATTTTTTCTCGGATAAAAAACTACAAACGATTTAAAACATATTTCAACAAAAAAAAAAACAAAATTTACTTCATTTGCTTGGTTTCTGCACAATATATTGTATTTTCGGAGTAACTATAAAAGCTACAAAAAAAAAAATTTCACTTCAATCAATTTTGTCGTTTGTAGTTGTAGGAAAAGTACTTTTAGTGCTTTCAAATTGCTGAATTCTGCCTTTTTTTGACATGCGTTCTCGATTACTCCGAAACCTTCGGAGCAAAAATAAAATTTTTTTTCGGATAAAAAACTACAAACGATTTAAAACATATTTCAACAAAAAAAACCAAAATTTACTTCATTTGCTTGGTTTCTGCACAATATATTGTATTTTCGGAGTAACTATAAAAGCTACAAAAAAAAAAATTTCACTACAATCAATTTTGTCGTTTGTAGTTGTAGGAAAAGTACTTTTAGTGCTTTCAAATTGCTGAATTCTGCCTTTTTTTAACATGCGTTTTCGATATCTCCGAAACCTTTGGAGCAAAAAAAAAATGAATTTCACTACAATCAATCTCATCGTTTGTAGTTCACAAAAATGCAAAAAAAGTTTGAGTTTTTTCAAAGCGGGTTCCAGCGTGATGTGCATTAGGCCATATCTCCGAAACCTTTGGAGCAAAAAAAAATTTTTTTTTCGTATAAAAAACTACAAACGATTTAAAACATATTTCAACAAAAAAAAAACAAAATTTACTTCATTTGCTTGGTTTCTGCACAATATATTGTATTTTCGGAGTAACTATAAAGGCTACAAAAAAAAAATTTCACTACAATCAATTTTGTCGTTTGTAGTTGTAGGAAAAGTACTTTTAGTGCTTTCAAATTGCTGAATTCTGCCTTTTTTTAACATGCGTTTTCGATATCTCCGAAACCTTTGGAGCAAAAAAAAAATGAATTTCACTACAATCAATCTCATCGTTTGTAGTTCACAAAAATGCAAAAAAAGTTTGAGTTTTTTCAAAGCGGGTTCCAGCGTGATGTGCATTAGGCCATATCTCCGAAACCTTTGGAGCAAAAAAAATTTTTTTTTCGGATAAAAAACTACAAACGATTTAAAACATATTTCAACAAAAAAAAACCAAAAGTTACTTCATTTGCTTGGTTTCTGCACAATATATTGTATTTTCGGAGTAACTATAAAAGCTACAAAAAAAAAAATTTCACTACAATCAATTTTGTCGTTTGTAGTTGTAGGAAAAGTACTTTTAGTGCTTTCAAATTGCTGAATTCTGCCTTTTTTTGACATGCGTTCTCGATTACTCCGAAACCTTCGGAGCAAAAAAAAAATTTTTTTTCGGATAAAAAACTACAAACGATTTAAAACATATTTCAACAAAAAAAAAACAAAATTTACTTCATTTGCTTGGTTTCTGCACAATATATTGTATTTTCGGAGTAACTATAAAAGCTACAAAAAAAAAATTTCACTTCAATCAATTTTGTCGTTTGTAGTTGTAGGAAAAGTACTTTTAGTGCTTTCAAATTGCTGAATTCTGCCTTTTTTTGACATGCGTTCTCGATTACTCCGAAACCTTCGGAGCAAAAAAAAAATTTTTTTTCGGATAAAAAACTACAAACGATTTAAAACATATTTCAACAAAAAAAAAAAATTTACTTCATTTGCTTGGTTTCTGCACAATATATTGTATTTTCGGAGTAACTATAAAAGCTACAAAAAAAAAATTTCACTTCAATCAATTTTGTCGTTTGTAGTTGTAGGAAAAGTACTTTTAGTGCTTTCAAATTGCTGAATTCTGCCTTTTTTTGACAAGCGTTCTCGATTACTCCGAAACCTTCGGAGCAAAAAAAAAAATTTTTTTCGGATAAAAAACTACAAACGATTTAAAACATATTTCAACAAAAAAAAAAAAAAAATTTAATTCATTTGCTTGGTTTCTGCACAATATATTGTATTTTCGGAGTAACTATAAAAGCTACAAAAAAAAAAATTTCACTACAATCAATTTTGTCGTTTCTAGTTGTAGGAAAAGTACTTTTAGTGCTTTCAAATTGCTGAATTCTGCCTTTTTTTGACATGCGTTCTCGATTACTCCGAAACCTTCGGAGCAAAAAAAAAATTTCTTTTCGGATAAAAAACTACAAACGATTTAAAACATATTTCAACAAAAAAAAACCAAAATTTACTTCATTTGCTTGGTTTCTGCACAATATATTGTATTTTCGGAGTAACTATAAAAGCTACAAAAAAAAAATTTCACTTCAATCAATTTTGTCGTTTGTAGTTGTAGGAAAAGTACTTTTAGTGCTTTCAAATTGCTGAATTCTGCCTTTTTTTGACATGCGTTCTCGATTACTCCGAAACCTTCGGAGCAAAAAAAAAATTGTTTTTCGGATAAAAAACTACAAACGATTTAAAACATATTTCAACAAAAAAAAAAACAAAATTTACTTCATTTGCTTGGTTTCTGCACAATATATTGTATTTTCGGAGTAACTATAAAAGCTACAAAAAAAAAAAATTTCACTTCAATCAATTTTGTCGTTTGTAGTTGTAGGAAAAGTACTTTTAGTGCTTTCAAATTGCTGAATTCTGCCTTTTTTTGACATGCGTTCTCGATTACTCCGAAACCTTCGGAGCAAAAAAAAAATTTTTTTTCGGATAAAAAACTACAAACGATTTAAAACATATTTCAACAAAAAAAAACCAAAATTTACTTCATTTGCTTGGTTTCTGCACAATATATTGTATTTTCGGAGTAACTATAAAAGCTACAAAAAAAAATATTTCACTACAATCAATTTTGTCGTTTGTAGTTGTAGGAAAAGTACTTTTAGTGCTTTCAAATTGCTGAATTCTGCCTTTTTTTAACATGCGTTTTCGATATCTCCGAAACCTTTGGAGCAAAAAAAAAAATGAATTTCACTACAATCAATCTCATCGTTTGTAGTTCACAAAAATGCAAAAAAAGTTTGAGTTTTTTCAAAGCGGGTTCCAGCGTGATGTGCATTAGGCCATATCTCCGAAACCTTTGGAGCAAAAAAAAATTTTTTTTTCGTATAAAAAACTACAAACGATTTAAAACATATTTCAACAAAAAAAAACAAAATTTACTTCATTTGCTTGGTTTCTGCACAATATATTGTATTTTCGGAGTAACTATAAAAGCTACAAAAAAAAAAATTTCACTACAATCAATTTTGTCGTTTGTAGTTGTAGGAAAAGTACTTTTAGTGCTTTCAAATTGCTGAATTCTGCCTTTTTTTAACATGCGTTTTCGATATCTCCGAAACCTTTGGAGCAAAAAAAAAAAATGAATTTCACTACAATCAATCTCATCGTTTGTAGTTCACAAAAATGCAAAAAAAGTTTGAGTTTTTTCAAAGCGGGTTCCAGGGTGATGTGCATTAGGCCATATCTCCGAAACCTTTGGAGCAAAAAAAAATTTTTTTTCGGATAAAAAACTACAAACGATTTAAAACATATTTCAACAAAAAAAAACCAAAATTTACTTCATTTGCTTGGTTTCTGCACAATATATTGTATTTTCGGAGTAACTATAAAAGCTACAAAAAAAAAAATTTCACTACAATCAATTTTGTCGTTTGTAGTTGTAGGAAAAGTACTTTTAGTGCTTTCAAATTGTTGAATTCTGCCTTTTTTTGACATGCGTTCTCGATTACTCCGAAACCTTCGGAGCAAAAAAAAAATTTTTTTTCGGATAAAAAACTACAAACGATTTAAAACATATTTCAACAAAAAAAAAAGAAAATTTACTTCATTTGCTTGGTTTCTGCACAATATATTGTATTTTCGGAGTAACTATAAAAGCTACAAAAAAAAAAATTTCACTACAATCAATTTTGTCGTTTGTAGTTGTAGGAAAAGTACTTTTAGTGCTTTCAAATTGCTGAATTCTGCCTTTTTTTGACATGCGTTCTCGATTACTCCGAAACCTTCGGAGCAAAAAAAAAATTTTTTTTCGGATAAAAAACTACAAACGATTTAAAACATATTTCAACAAAAAAAAAAAAAAAATTTACTTCATTTGCTTGGTTTCTGCACAATATATTGTATTTTCGGAGTAACTATAAAAGCTACAAAAAAAAAATTTCACTTCAATCAATTTTGTCGTTTGTAGTTGTAGGAAAAGTACTTTTAGTGCTTTCAAATTGCTGAATTCTGCCTTTTTTTGACATGCGTTCTCGATTACTCCGAAACCTTCGGAGCAAAAAAAAAATTTTTTTTCGGATAAAAAACTACAAACGATTTAAAACATATTTCAACAAAAAAAAAACAAAATTTACTTCATTTGCTTGGTTTCTGCACAATATATTGCATTTTCGGAGTAACTATAAAAGCTACAAAAAAAAAATTTCACTTCAATCAATTTTGTCGTTTGTAGTTGTAGGAAAAGTACTTTTAGTGCTTTCAAATTGCTGAATTCTGCCTTTTTTTGACATGCGTTCTCGATTACTCCGAAACCTTCGGAGCAAAAAAAAAATTTTTTTTCGGATAAAAAACTACAAACGATTTAAAACATATTTCAACAAAAAAAAAACAAAATTTACTTCATTTGCTTGGTTTCTGCACAATATATTGTATTTTCGGAGTAACTATAAAAGCTACAAAAAAAAAAAATTCACTACAATCAATTTTGTCGTTTGTAGTTGTAGGAAAAGTACTTTTAGTGCTTTCAAATTGCTGAATTCTGCCTTTTTTTGACATGCGTTCTCGATTACTCCGAAACCTTCGGAGCAAAAAAAAATTTTTTTTTCGGATAAAAAACTACAAACGATTTAAAACATATTTCAACAAAAAAAACCAAAACTTACTTCATTTGCTTGGTTTCTGCACAATATATTGTATTTTCGGAGTAACTATAAAAGCTACAAAAAAAAAATTTCACTTCAATCAATTTTGTCGTTTGTAGTTGTAGGAAAAGTACTTTTAGTGCTTTCAAATTGCTGAATTCTGCCTTTTTTTGACATGCGTTCTCGATTACTCCGAAACCTTCGGAGCAAAAAAAAATTTTTTTTCGGATAAAAAACTACAAACGATTTAAAACATATTTCAACAAAAAAAAAACAAAATTTACTTCATTTGCTTGGTTTCTGCACAATATATTGTATTTTCGGAGTAACTATAAAAGCTACAAAAAAAAAATTTCACTACAATCAATTTTGTCGTTTGTAGTTGTAGGAAAAGTACTTTTAGTGCTTTCAAATTGCTGAATTCTGCCTTTTTTTGACATGCGTTCTCGATTACTCCGAAACCTTCGGAGCAAAAAAAAAAATTTTTTTTCGGATAAAAAACTACAAACGATTTAAAACACATTCCAACAAAAAAAAAACCAAAATTTACTTCATTTGCTTGGTTTCTGCACAATATATTGTATTTTCGGAGTAACTATAAAAGCTACAAAAAAAAAATTTCACTTCAATCAATTTTGTCGTTTGTAGTTGTAGGAAAAGTACTTTTAGTGCTTTCAAATTGCTGAATTCTGCCTTTTTTTGACATGCGTTCTCGATTACTCCGAAACCTTCGGAGCAAAAAAAAAATTTTTTTTCGGATAAAAAACTACAAACGATTTAAAACATATTTCAACAAAAAAAAAAAACAAAATTTACTTCATTTGCTTGGTTTCTGCACAATATATTGTATTTTCGGAGTAACTATAAAAGCTACAAAAAAAAAAAATTTCACTACAATCAATTTTGTCGTTTGTAGTTGTAGGAAAAGTACTTTTAGTGCTTTCAAATTGCTGAATTCTGCCTTTTTTTGACATGCGTTCTCGATTACTCCGAAACCTTCGGAGCAAAAAAAAATTTTTTTTCGGATAAAAAACTACAAACGATTTAAAACATATTTCAACAAAAAAAAACCAAAATTTACTTCATTTGCTTGGTTTCTGCACAATATATTGTATTTTCGGAGTAACTATAAAAGCTAAAAAAAAAAAAATTTCACTACAATCAATTTTGTCGTTTGTAGTTGTAGGAAAAGTACTTTTAGTGCTTTCAAATTGCTGAATTCTGCCTTTTTTTGACATGCGTTCTCGATTACTCCGAAACCTTCGGAGCAAAAAAAAATTTTTTTTCGGATAAAAAACTACAAACGATTTAAAACATATTTCAACAAAAAAAAAACCAAAATTTACTTCATTTGCTTGGTTTCTGCACAATATATTGTATTTTCGGAGTAACTATAAAAGCTACAAAAAAAAAATTTCACTTCAATCAATTTTGTCGTTTGTAGTTGTAGGAAAAGTACTTTTAGTGCTTTCAAATTGCTGAATTCTGCCTTTTTTTGACATGCGTTCTCGATTACTCCGAAACCTTCGGAGCAAAAAAAAAATTTTTTCTCGGATAAAAAACTACAAACGATTTAAAACATATTTCAACAAAAAAAAAACAAAATTTACTTCATTTGCTTGGTTTCTGCACAATATATTGTATTTTCGGAGTAACTATAAAAGCTACAAAAAAAAAAATTTCACTTCAATCAATTTTGTCGTTTGTAGTTGTAGGAAAAGTACTTTTAGTGCTTTCAAATTGCTGAATTCTGCCTTTTTTTGACATGCGTTCTCGATTACTCCGAAACCTTCGGAGCAAAAATAAAATTTTTTTTCGGATAAAAAACTACAAACGATTTAAAACATATTTCAACAAAAAAAACCAAAATTTACTTCATTTGCTTGGTTTCTGCACAATATATTGTATTTTCGGAGTAACTATAAAAGCTACAAAAAAAAAAATTTCACTACAATCAATTTTGTCGTTTGTAGTTGTAGGAAAAGTACTTTTAGTGCTTTCAAATTGCTGAATTCTGCCTTTTTTTAACATGCGTTTTCGATATCTCCGAAACCTTTGGAGCAAAAAAAAAATGAATTTCACTACAATCAATCTCATCGTTTGTAGTTCACAAAAATGCAAAAAAAGTTTGAGTTTTTTCAAAGCGGGTTCCAGCGTGATGTGCATTAGGCCATATCTCCGAAACCTTTGGAGCAAAAAAAAATTTTTTTTTCGTATAAAAAACTACAAACGATTTAAAACATATTTCAACAAAAAAAAAACAAAATTTACTTCATTTGCTTGGTTTCTGCACAATATATTGTATTTTCGGAGTAACTATAAAGGCTACAAAAAAAAAATTTCACTACAATCAATTTTGTCGTTTGTAGTTGTAGGAAAAGTACTTTTAGTGCTTTCAAATTGCTGAATTCTGCCTTTTTTTAACATGCGTTTTCGATATCTCCGAAACCTTTGGAGCAAAAAAAAAATGAATTTCACTACAATCAATCTCATCGTTTGTAGTTCACAAAAATGCAAAAAAAGTTTGAGTTTTTTCAAAGCGGGTTCCAGCGTGATGTGCATTAGGCCATATCTCCGAAACCTTTGGAGCAAAAAAAAATTTTTTTTTCGGATAAAAAACTACAAACAATTTAAAACATATTTCAACAAAAAAAACCAAAAGTTACTTCATTTGCTTGGTTTCTGCACAATATATTGTATTTTCGGAGTAACTATAAAAGCTACAAAAAAAAAAATTTCACTACAATCAATTTTGTCGTTTGTAGTTGTAGGAAAAGTACTTTTAGTGCTTTCAAATTGCTGAATTCTGCCTTTTTTTGACATGCGTTCTCGATTACTCCGAAACCTTCGGAGCAAAAAAAAAATTTTTTTTCGGATAAAAAACTACAAACGATTTAAAACATATTTCAACAAAAAAAAAACAAAATTTACTTCATTTGCTTGGTTTCTGCACAATATATTGTATTTTCGGAGTAACTATAAAAGCTACAAAAAAAAAATTTCACTTCAATCAATTTTGTCGTTTGTAGTTGTAGGAAAAGTACTTTTAGTGCTTTCAAATTGCTGAATTCTGCCTTTTTTTGACATGCGTTCTCGATTACTCCGAAACCTTCGGAGCAAAAAAAAAATTTTTTTTCGGATAAAAAACTACAAACGATTTAAAACATATTTCAACAAAAAAAAAAAATTTACTTCATTTGCTTGGTTTCTGCACAATATATTGTATTTTCGGAGTAACTATAAAAGCTACAAAAAAAAAATTTCACTTCAATCAATTTTGTCGTTTGTAGTTGTAGGAAAAGTACTTTTAGTGCTTTCAAATTGCTGAATTCTGCCTTTTTTTGACAAGCGTTCTCGATTACTCCGAAACCTTCGGAGCAAAAAAAAAAATTTTTTTCGGATAAAAAACTACAAACGATTTAAAACATATTTCAACAAAAAAAAAAACAAAATTTAATTCATTTGCTTGGTTTCTGCACAATATATTGTATTTTCGGAGTAACTATAAAAGCTACAAAAAAAAAAAATTCACTACAATCAATTTTGTCGTTTCTAGTTGTAGGAAAAGTACTTTTAGTGCTTTCAAATTGCTGAATTCTGCCTTTTTTTGACATGCGTTCTCGATTACTCCGAAACCTTCGGAGCAAAAAAAAAATTTCTTTTCGGATAAAAAACTACAAACGATTTAAAACATATTTCAACAAAAAAAAACCAAAATTTACTTCATTTGCTTGGTTTCTGCACAATATATTGTATTTTCGGAGTAACTATAAAAGCTACAAAAAAAAAATTTCACTTCAATCAATTTTGTCGTTTGTAGTTGTAGGAAAAGTACTTTTAGTGCTTTCAAATTGCTGAATTCTGCCTTTTTTTGACATGCGTTCTCGATTACTCCGAAACCTTCGGAGCAAAAAAAAAATTTTTTTTCGGATAAAAAACTGCAAACGATTTAAAACATATTTCAACAAAAAAAAACAAAATTTACTTCATTTGCTTGGTTTCTGCACAATATATTGTATTTTCGGAGTAACTATAAAAGCTACAAAAAAAAAAAATTTCACTACAATCAATTTTGTCGTTTGTAGTTGTAGGAAAAGTACTTTTAGTGCTTTCAAATTGCTGAATTCTGCCTTTTTTTGACATGCGTTCTCGATTACTCCGAAACCTTCGGAGCAAAAAAAAAATTTTTTTTCGGATAAAAAACTGCAAACGATTTAAAACATATTTCAACAAAAAAAAACAAAATTTACTTCATTTGCTTGGTTTCTGCACAATATATTGTATTTTCGGAGTAACTATAAAAGCTACAAAAAAAAAAAATTTCACTACAATCAATTTTGTCGTTTGTAGTTGTAGGAAAAGTACTTTTAGTGCTTTCAAATTGCTGAATTCTGCCTTTTTTTGACATGCGTTCTCGATTACTCCGAAACCTTCGGAGCAAAAAAAAATTTTTTTTTCGGATAAAAAACTACAAACGATTTAAAACATATTTCAACAAAAAAAAAAACAAAATTTACTTCATTTGCTTGGTTTCTGCACAATATATTGTATTTTCGGAGTAACTATAAAAGCTACAAAAAAAAAATTTCACTACAATAAATTTTGTCGTTTGTAGTTGTAGGAAAAGTACTTTTAGTGCTTTCAAATTGCTGAATTCTGCCTTTTTTTGACATGCGTTCTCGATTACTCCGAAACCTTCGGAGCAAAAAAAAAATTTTTTTTCGGATAAAAAACTACAAACGATTTAAAATATATTTCAACAAAAAAAAACCAAAATTTACTTCATTTGCTTGGTTTCTGCACAATATATTGTATTTTCGGAGTAACTATAAAAGCTACAAAAAAAAAATTTCACTTCAATCAATTTTGTCGTTTGTAGTTGTAGGAAAAGTACTTTTAGTGCTTTCAAATTGCTGAATTCGGCCTTTTTTTGACATGCGTTCTCGATTACTCCGAAACCTTCGGAGCAAAAAAAAAATTTTTTTTCGGATAAAAAACTACAAACGATTTAAAACATATTTCAACAAAAAAAACCAAAATTTACTTCATTTGCTTGGTTTCTGCACAATATATTGTATTTTCGGAGTAACTATAAAAGCTACAAAAAAAAAATTTCACTTCAATCAATTTTGTCGTTTGTAGTTGTAGGAAAAGTACTTTTAGTGCTTTCAAATTGCTGAATTCTGCCTTTTTTTGACATGCGTTCTCGATTACTCCGAAACCTTCGGAGCAAAAAAAAAATTTTTTTTCGGATAAAAAACTACAAACGATTTAAAACATATTTCAACAAAAAAAAACAAAATTTACTTCATTTGCTTGGTTTCTGCACAATATATTGTATTTTCGGAGTAACTATAAAAGCTACAAAAAAAAAAATTTCACTACAATCAATTTTGTCGTTTGTAGTTGTAGGAAAAGTACTTTTAGTGCTTTCAAATTGCTGAATTCTGCCTTTTTTTGACATGCGTTCTCGATTACTCCGAAACCTTCGGAGCAAAAAAAAAAATTTTTTTCGGATAAAAAACTACAAACGATTTAAAACATATTTCAACAAAAAAAAACCAAAATTTACTTCATTTGCTTGGTTTCTGCACAATATATTGTATTTTCGGAGTAACTATAAAAGCTACAAAAAAAAAATTTCACTACAATCAATTTTGTCGTTTGTAGTTGTAGGAAAATTACTTTTAGTGCTTTCAAATTGCTGAATTCTGCCTTTTTTTAACATGCGTTTTCGATCACTCCGAAACCTTCGGAGCGAAAAAAAAAAATTTTTTTTCGGATAAAAAACTACAAACGATTTAAAACATATTTCAACAAAAAAAAAACAAAATTTACTTCATTTGCTTGGTTTCTGCACAATATATTGTATTTTCGGAGTAACTATAAAAGCTACAAAAAAAAAAATTTCACTACAATCAATTTTGTCGTTTGTAGTTGTAGGAAAAGTACTTTTAGTGCTTTCAAATTGCTGAATTCTGCCTTTTTTTAACATGCGTTTTCGATATCTCCGAAACCTTTGGAGCAAAAAAAAAATGAATTTCACTTCAATCAATCTCATCGTTTGTAGTTCACAAAAATGCAAAAAAAGTTTGAGTTTTTTCAAAGCGGGTTCCAGCGTGATGTGCATTAGGCCATATCTCCGAAACCTTTGGAGCAAAAAAAAATTTTTTTTTCGTATAAAAAACTACAAACGATTTAAAACATATTTCAACAAAAAAAAACCAAAATTTACTTCATTTGCTTGGTTTCTGCATAATGTATTATATTTTCGGAGTAACTATAAGAACTACAAAAAAATGAGTTTCACTACAATCAATCTCGTCGTTTGTAGTTGACGAAAGTGCAAAAAAAATTTGAATTTTTTCAAAGCGGGTTCCAACGTGATGGAGCTGGTACAGCCATTGGTTTGGGATCGAATGTAACATCAATACCGTATTCTTTAGCAATGCGTTGTATAGGGTGATTCAAATTTAAAAAAATTTGTTTTTTTTTTTCGGTCTTACCCATGAAACTTAGGGTATTGATGAGAAAATATGCCTTGCAAAAAATTAGAGCTCTAACTTAACCCTTAAGGGTGGCTATTTTTTCGCCCTTTCCCATACATTTTGTATGGGGAAAATTGGCATTTTTTCAAAGTGAATTTTCTTTCAATTTTTGAAGCTTTTTTCAAAATATTTTTACATACTTTGAAAGTTGAAGCTTGAAGCTTCCAAAATGTTAAGCCATGTGTGATTATCTTACACTGAGAGAAATGCATTGAATGTTGTGACAATATCACTATTGATAGCGCCGAGTTTGATGCAATATTCATTCAGAATGAGCGAGTTATCAACTATTATTTGCTCCCAATAAAAAGTAAAATGATAAGTCAACCATTTCGATATGATGTACTATTTTTTATATTTATGGATAGAATACTAATATATTTCAACGGCATGTGCATATCTATGGTCGTGATATGAATTTCTATTGTCGGTATATCCATATCCATATTTACTACATAGTAATAATGGTAGAGACAGCGTATTAATATATATGGACGAAATATAAATTTTTCTGGGACGCATAATCATAATAGTTCAATAATTTTTACTATGGATTTTCTAACAATATTACAACTTGTTGGAGCGGTTTTTTTAAATTCAAATTTTTTTGAATTTCTTATGATTGAACATTTTTCTAAAAATTGTATAACATGCCGTAGCCGAATGGTAGAATACTGGGCTAACGTGCCAGAGGAGCATGGTTCGAGTCTCACTGAAACCAGATATCAAATTATATAAAATTTTGTTTTTTTAAACTATTTAGAATTTATCAATAGTTTATATGGATACCATTTCAATAGTCATTTATCAAAAAAGCATTGATGAAACATCCATATTCATTGATGGGACAGAAAAATCAATTTTTATTTAATGTGATATCAATAATTATGGATGTTCCATCCATAGATTTCCCTCCGTGTAACTATTAAAATAATTACAGCCATTTAAAATTTAGTTGATTTATACGTGTTACTGTGTATGTGTGTGCAATAGTACAAAACTCACTCAATTTTAAATGGCTGTACTTATTACCACGCTTTTTTTATTTATTTATTATCTTCACTTGTATGTTTGCTTGTTTGTTTGTTTGTTTGCTTGCTTGTATGTATGTGACTCTCGTTCGGTCTAAGCCCCAGTGGCCCAAAAACTGTAAAATGTCCCTACAATATGGGTATCAAACGAAAGGGGAAGACCCCAGGTCTCATTTGGACATCGATATATTTCGATAAAATTATCGATAACTGAGTTATCGGTCAAAATGTGATTGCCCAAAAACCTTAATATTTCCCTACAATATCGGTACCAAACGAAAGGGGAAGGTCCCAGGTTTCATTTGGACATCGACATATTTCGATAAATTTATCGATAACTGAGTTATCGGCCAAAATGTGAATGCCCAAAAACCTCAACATTTCCCTACAATATGGGTACCAAACGAAAGGGGAAGGCCCCAGGTTTCATTTGGACACCGACATATTTCGATAAATTTATCGATAACCGAGTTATCGGTCAAAATATGATGAAAAACCTAAAAAATTCCCTACAATATGGGTTTCAAATGAAAGGGGAAGGCCCAAGGTTTCATTTGGACATCGACATATTTCGATACATTTATCAATAACTGAGTTATCGGTCAAAATGTGGTTGCCCGAAAGCCTTAGAATTTCCCTACAATATGGGTACCAAACGAGAGGGTAAGGCCCCAGGTTTCATTTGGACATCGAGATATTTCGATAAATTTATCCATAACTGAGTTATCGGTCAAAATATGATTGCCCAAAAACCTTAAAATTTCCCTACAATATGGGCGTCAAACGAAAGGGGATGGCTCCAGGTCTCATTTGGACATCGATATATTTCGATAAATTTATCGATAACTGAGTTATCGGTCAAAATGTGATTGCCCAAAAACCTTAATATTTCCCTACAATATGGGTACCAAACGAAAGGGGAAGGTCCCAGGTTTCATTTGGACATCGACATATTTCGATAAATTTATCGATAACTGAGTTATCGATCAAAATGTGAATGCCCAAAAACCTTAACAAGGGGAAGGCCCCAGGTTTCATTCGGACATCGAGATATTTCGATAAATTTATCGATAACTGAGTTATCGGTCAAAATATGATTGCCCAAAAACCTTAAAATTTCCCTACAATATGGGCGTCAAACGAGAGGGGAAGGACCCAGGTCTCATTTGGACATCGATATATTTCGATAAATGTATCGATAACTGAGTTATCGGTCAAAATGTGATTGCCCAAAAACCTTAACATTTCCCCACAACATGGGTATTAAACAAAAGGGGAAGGTCTCAAGTTTCATTTGGACTTCGATATATTTCGATAAATGTATCGACAACTGAGTTATCGGTCAAAATGTGATTGCCCAAAAGCCTAAAAATTTCCCTACAATATGGGTATCAAACGAAAGGGGAAGGCCCCAGGTTTCATTTCGACATCGACATATTTCGATAAATTTATCGATAATGTCATAGGAAATTTGACTAAAAAGTAAGAAATAAATATACTTTAAAAAAATTAAAACTCACGCTTTTAGAGTGTATTGAACTAAAAAGTTGAAAATAATTTTAAAACCCCTACACAGTAGTATTGTGGAAAAAGCGTGGGCTGCTTTGTGCCATAATTTTGGTATATCGAGCGCTCGATGTTTTCCCACATAATGCTAGTTTTTTTATTACGCTTTCATTAGCTTTACTTGTACATACATTCATATGTATGACTGCTTGCTTGTATGTAACTCTACTTCAGTCTGTCATTTGGACTTCAGACTGTCCCAAAAACCTTGAAATATTCCTGCAATATGGGTATCAAACGATAGGGGATTGTATTTGGACTTCTATATATTTATCGATAACTAAGTAATCGGTCATAATGCCTACAATCTGGGTATCAAACGAAAGGGAAGGTCCACAGGTTTCTATTGGACTGAGTTATCGGTCAAAATGAGATTGTACAATAATATTGAAAATTGCCTACAATATGGGTATCAAACGCAAGTGGAGGCCCAGAGGTTTCGTTTTGACTGCGGTATACTTCGATATGTTTATCGATTACTTCATAACACATTTAACTAAAAAGTAAAAAATAAATATAGGTTAAAAAGCGAAAACACACGCCTTTAAAGAATATTGCACTAAAAAGGTAAAAATAAATTAAATAAAAAACGAAGATTATGGAACAAAGCGGACCACGCTTTTTTCACAATAGTACTGTGTAGGGGTTTTAAAATTATTTTCAACTTTTTACTTCAATACACTCTAAAAGCGTGAGTTTTAGTTTTTTAAACTATATTTATTTTAATAGTTAAGATAATTGCACATGGCTTACCATTTTGGAAGCTTCAAGGCTTCAACTTTAAAAGTATGTAAAAATATTTTGAAAAAAGTTTCAAAAATTAAAAGAAAATTCACTTTGAAAAAAATGCCATTTTCCCCATACAAAATGTATGGGAAAGATCGAAAAAAATAGCCACCCCTAAGGGTTAAGTTAGAGCGCTAATTTTTTGCAAGGCTTATTTTCTCATCAATACCTAACTTTTTAGGGGGTAAGACCAAGACGACATTTTTTTTTAATAACCCTAGCGTTGTAATAGCTTTGTTTCTTTCCTGCTAATTATGAATAATTATTCCTGTAAAAGCGTTTCTTGAACAAAAATAGCAGCGAATTCAGCAGCTTTTTGACATTTAATTGAGAGAGAGAGCGCCAATTCGCTGCAAGTTATCGCTGGAGATTTTTCGTCCAGCAGAAACTAGCAAGCAGGAACAGCTGTTCGGTGATATAGCAAAACAACAACAAAAAATATAAATTCAAATTGTTAGCCAATCAGAAACGTAACCGCTGTTTTGTCTGCAAGTTTCTAATGATTCCTGTTCGACGAAAAATTAGCAAAAGTGAGATTTTGACAGCTTTTCACAAGACTCTCTTCAGCTGACAGTTCTTTGCTGGAGATTTCATGAAACAAAGCTAATATGTCGCGTGACACCCATAGATCATCGCCACCATAGGATTATTATTTCGTTCTTGCCAGTCTTGAAAGGATCCTTATAGATGACGCGTGACACGAGTGTGGTATCTGAATTTCACCACTAGCCTGATATGTTGAGCTGCCATCATATTTCTATATGGGTAGATCACTTACATCGTCCGGTACTTTATTCAGGACACGGTCCTTCAAACGGTGAATTCTTGAGGAAATGTTCCTGACGCACAGAGGCCAAATTAATGTTGCGGAACTGGCCTTATATTAGAATTGTATGTTAAAAAGAGTTAAAATTCTTTAAGAAAATTTGTTTATGAAAATTTTTGGAAAGTTAAGGCAATTTGAACTTCTCAAAGCTCCCAACAAACAAAAACAAAGTATAAGCTGGTTGATTTCTGCATTATAGAGGTGGCCTTCGTGCGTGTTTTTGACCGTGACACGAAACACGCACGTGTGTGTCCGAAAACCAAAGAAAAAAACGCACGAAAAAACACGATCAACTTTTTTCACTATTTGTACTAAACTGGTGCACTTTTATTTTTTTGTAAATTATAGTTTTTTATAAGTATTTTAATTCTACTTCACTCCATCCCAAACTTCAGTTTAACACTTGATTAAATACAAAGATACAGATTTTTTTTATTTTAGCATTATAATAGTTTTACCTAGTGTTTTTTTTTTATGTGACACGAAACACACATGCGTGTGTCCATGTGCTCGTGTTTGAAAATACGATTGCGTGTCGTGCTCGTGCGTGATCGTGTTGAGCCCGAAAACCAAAAAAACGCTCAATTTTTTCACTTTTTGTACTTAACTGGCGCACTTTTATTTTTTGTAAATTATATTTTTTATAACTTTCTTAATTCATCTTGATGTGTGTTGTCAAAAGAAAAGTTCACACTTGTACTGATACACTATGCCCCAAACTTTAGTTTAATTGTAAAGTAGATATGGGTATTGCATGTACTAAGTTCAAGTGCACTTAGTGCACTAAGTTGAGTGCCAAGTTACAGTTGTTCTTTTTAATTTTTTTCTTATTTTACCATTATATGTATCTATATAAGTACATCCGCTTCAAAATATTTCTCAAAAAAATCCTAGATAGGTTGTTTTTGAATCAAATTCTTAGAGAGAGCGTTGCTGAAAAAATTCCAAAAGAGTGTTATTTAAACAAATTTGGATATAGGGAGCTTTTAAAAAATATTTTGAAATAGGGCGACATGCCTCCCAGTCGTCGATACATACCTCATAAGCTCTAGATGTATAAGTACATACCATGTACAAAGTACATTTACAAATATATACAAAAATAAAAAAAGCCAAAAAATACCGTTTTATTTTTTGTCGTGCGTGTTTAGTGAGTGTCGTGTTTTAGTAAATTTTCCCCGTGCGTGTTAGTGCGTTTTTTCGAAAATCTGTTTCGTGAACATGTCGTGTCGTGTTGCAAAAATCATGCACGCGCCCACCTCTAGTACATACCATGCACAAAGTACATTTGAGGAGCTTCAAACCAAAGCGCAATAAGTGTACACTAATTCAGTATACATTTATTGCGTTTTGATTTGAAGATCTTCATTTACAAATATATACAAAAATAAAAAAAAGCCGAAAAATATATACAGATTTCCTGATGAAGACGCGAAAGCGTTGAAACGCGTAGAAGAGAAGAAAACTTTTTGGTTTTCTTTAATTTATCGGCCGAAGCAGCTCCAACCCAGCAAACAAAAAAGACCGTTTTATTTTTTTTCGTGCGTGTTTAGTGCGCGTCGTGTTTTAGTAATTTTTCCCCGTGCGTGTTAAGGGTCAGTTACATAAAGCTTTATTTTGACTTTACCTCGAACTTTGACAGAAAAGTTCAGTATACGTATTTAAACGAAGCATGGCAAATTGAAGACCTCAAAGTTGAAGCAAGGTTAAAATTTGGCAAACTCTCAAATTTTGCTTGCTTTGCTTGTTTTGACAATCAGATGTTGATGACTTTGCTTTAATTAGAGAATAAAAAGTTGGAGGAAATAATAATTAATTCATGTTTTCGTTGTAGCATACCTCTGAAGTTGGACGCAAAGTTTTGAGGTAGCAAAAGTCAGGCGAGGTTAATAAAGCTTTATGTATTTGACCCTTTAGTGTGTTTTTTCGAAAATCTGTTTCGTGAACGTGTCGTATCGTGTTGCAAAAGTCATGCACGCGCCCACCTCTACTGCATTACTTAATGGTTAGGTAATAGTCAGCCTCAGAAAATCGGGAGAAGCTAAATAATTTTGTTCTCAAATGGTTGATTTCTGCATGACTTTAGGATCAACTAAGAAGTAATTGGTTGGTTTCTGCATGACATCGTGGTTAACTATATGTCAGGTAAAAAAATGGAAGCAAAAATCAAAGAATTTATTTCGAACTGGTTGATTTCTGCATGACTTTGAGGTCAAATAAAAATCAATTTTTTAGTATCTGCATGACTTTAAGGTTAACAAAAAGTCAGTTTCGAAAATTTGAAACATAGACAAAGAAAATATTTCCTACTGATTGATTTTTGCATGACTTTAGGGCTACACGGCTAAAAATTCGAACCTAAATTTTAAACTTTTTTGGACTACATATATGACCAAACCAAATTTGGATTCAAATTCAATCTATACCAGTTTTCATGAAAATTGGCTAAATGAATCGGGTTTCAATTATAAACAAGAAATGTTTTAACAATTTTTTAAAGATAAAATAAATTTTTTGTCCGTTGGCGGGAATTCGAACCAAGACTCCCCGCATCATGCCCGTCTGCTCTACCACTGAGCTACATCGCACACATAAATGTTGTTCGCAAAATTCAATCTTGAATAAGCTTTCAAAAATAAATTTGACATTTCAAACCCAAAAGTTTAAATTTTAGACCGAAAAGTTTTAAGAATAAAATATAACTAAAAAAAATGTGGCAGCTGACAGAACTCGAACGAAAACGCTCAGGAGTCACAGCCGACTGCTCTACCGCTGAGCTATGACGCTCATGAAGTTTTTGTGGGCAAAATTCAATTACATTAAAACAAACCAAAAATAAAAAATTTAGACAGCTTTTTCATTTAGATTTTAAATCGAAACCAAAAGAAATTGAAAATCTTTGTAGGTATTTGGACGGTTTGAAATATTGTACAAAAAAGTTTGAGAAATTGATTAAACTTTATACGGGTTTAAAATTTAGGTTCATTTTTTTAGCCGTGTAGATATAGACCCATCTCTATAGATTTACTTAAAGTTACTTTTTTGTTAAACATGCTACGAAAGTCCCGACTGGGTAGTAAAATATTTTCTTATCCACGAATTAGTAAAAATTGAAGAACAGTCAAACTTGGAGAATAGTCAAACTACTTGATTTTCACTGAAATATAAAATAATAAAAAATTACTTTAAACAAGCAAGTTATTTTCTTAATAGGGGCTATATGACACTACGTATTTTCACTCTATTTTTTCCTGAATTTTTTCCTCGTATTTTTTGTCGCTCTCTAATACAAACAAAAACCATAAAAAAAGATGTTCAAAAAAAAGTATTACCTAAATAAATAAGAAAATGTTTGAAAAAACTAAGCAAATATTTCTTTAATATAAGAAACTATTTCCCCAGTATTTAATAATAAGAAAATGTTTTCCAAACTCAAAATCAATCCTCGATTTTCTTGTTTGAGCTTTGATTTTTATAAAAAATTCTCTCCTACTAAACGTATATACTTGAGGTCCTAAAGTTTAGGAGTTGCCACTTATTTAAACCCTGGACTGTTACTATGAATAGAAAAATAACTTTTTACTGAAATTCACAAAAAAACCTAACCTTGCCGTACAAATATTTTTGACACCTTACAAAATGCACTACAAAAAATCAATTTGGTTTACTCTTTGATATTATGCACAAAAAAAGTGGCTGTTGCACGTACAAAAACACTACAATATTTTCGATGGCTAGTTTTGTGACAAACAACCGTGGCAGAACATATGGTGCAGTGAAATAGAGCACACAGAAATAGCGCTCACGGGCGTTATTTCTTTTTTTTTAGGAAACAACGCCCGCGAGCGTAATTTCCTTTCTTAAAAAGCAATAAAGCCCACAGGCGTTATTTCTTTTCGAAGTGGCCGTTTTCTTTCTTTAGCATTTTGCATTTTTGTATGGTTTGACTATAAACGTATACGTAAAAAATGTATTTCAAAAAGATCTGCAGCCATTTGAAATAAAATATTTTTACTTCATTGTAATTGCAAGCTTGAAGCCAAGAAATAATGAGTTTTTGTTTTTCAACAATATCATTATTGCTATTGGTATTTTTAATTTTAATAATTCATATTAATAATTAAAAATTTTTGTTAGAATAGAAAAAGTAAGTTTTTGGGTCACACGCCATAGCTTCATAGATCGATTTCGGGAGTTGCTAGTTCCACTCATCAGTATGATTTAGGCAACGCGTCTCTAACCTACCGGCTAGTTACGTGTTATATTTGTCAACGCCTTAAACACCCTTTTCTATTCTTGGTTCTTGCCAACTGGTTTATTAGCGGAAGCGATATATATATATCACGTTTCACTAAGTGTTGGGCTTTTGTTGTTTTGTCAGTTCGACAAATACGAATGCGTGCTCTCGCTTTTACAAGTTATCACAAGTTTCTTCCCACAAATGTCATTAACCAAATGGCACAGTTGTCTTCTTAGCCTTCGCCTAGGTCAATCACATTCAGCCAAATTACGACAGCACGCCACCTCATGCAACTAGCTGGATCAGCAGAAATGCGATCACACGGTATGATCGCATATCGTTGTTGGCACACTTCGCTGTGTCAGCGAAACAATAGCTATTGCTATCGTCTGTGGTCATTGCGCTATGACAACATCACAAGTGCCACAATTCTCTTCATCATGTTTAGCTGTATCAGCAAAAGCAGCTATTGCAACAGCAGCAAGTAAGCATCGTCAGCGCAACGGCTGTGTCAACGTCGCTAACCGCCAGCAGAGCAGCAGCAGCGTTATCCAACGTCGTGGGTTAGGTGGACAGTTAGGGTAATTATTAAGCTTTAGTTTTAGAAAGAACTCAATAAAGAATACGTGCTAAAAAGAACAATTGGCGCCCAACGTGGGGCTGGAAAACACTAATCATTTTTGATCCTAAGGGACAAATAATAACCACAAACAAGTTAGAAGGATTTGAAACAAGCATCCTGGCGAATACGAAGTTAATGATAATAACCGCAAACAGCTAGAAGGATTTGAAACAAGCATCCTGGTGAATACGAAGTTAATGATAATAACCACAAACAGTTAGAAGGATTTGGAACAAGCATCCTGGCGAATACGAAGTTAATGATAGAAACCGCAAACAGCTAGAAGGATTTGAAACAAGCATCCTGGTGAAATATGAAGTTAATGATAATAACCGCAATCAGTTAGAAGAATTTGAAGCAAGCAACAACGGAAGGAGTAGAAACAAGAATCGTTACAACCCAAAGAAGAAAATCAAGAATTAACGTAGGCTAGGATAACACCTTAGTATGAAGAGGTGAGTGAAGTGCTCTAAAAGAATTAGTGAAAGTGCAAAACCGAAATTAAAAAAAAAAAAAAAAAATTAATAAAAAATAGGTGCTAAATAAACCTGTGTCCTTTGTGAAATTTTTTAAGAAAATCTTTGAATGTTAAATGACCGAGGTGTTGGAGGACCTCTTTAAGAATTTAAATTTAGCAGCAAACAGACAAAATACAATGAATACAGAACAAGTTAGCGAGATAGTAAAAGCAGAGGTCAGGAGAGCTTTAGCCGAACAGAAAACCGAGTTTGACAGAAGGCTTCTTGCTTTACAGAATCAAGTAACAAAAAAAACAAACCTAAGGTAGGACAATATAGTAGGGTAACAATCAACCCCCTTACTACCTGCGACATTACGCTAGACGCGATAAAGTCCCTTCCGGAATTTTTTGGCCACCAAGGCACGTACGTATCCTGGCGGGAAGCCGCACACAATGCCTATGAATTATTTAGGAGATACGATGGCAGTGAACGCCACTACCAAGCCGTTACTATTATTAGAAACAAAGTGAGAGGTGACGCCGACGCAGTACTTTCTTCTTTTAACACAGTGCTTAACTTTAGCGCTATAATCTCCACACTTGACTTTACTTACGCGGACAAACGGCCGATATACTTAATCGAGCAGGAATTGTCCACCCTGAGACAGGGATCAATGACATGCCTAGAATTCTAAGATGAGGTAGAAAAGAAGCTAACTTTGTTAGAAAATAAGACAATTATGTCTTATGAGAGTGGTATTGCAGACACTATAAATGAGAAATATAGGGCCGATGCACTCAGAGTATTTATATCAGGTTTAAGGAAACCACTATGTGATATCTTGTTCGCATCTAGGCATTCCGACCTCCCATCCGCCCTGGCTTTGGCACAAGAAGTAGATGCCAACAATGAGCGTTACGCTTTCGCAATGAATTTCGCGAACAGATTTCAAGAAAAACCTGGCGGAAATCAAAATCTGGCCAATCAAAAGACACCTAACTATGATCACGGTGTGGGTCATAAAAACCCGCATTTTTCAGTAAGCAAACAAAATAAACAGGCCAGTCGTCCACAGAATTATGGAAATGCCCAAAAACCATTTACCAGTAGTAATTATTCTGGCCAAAGGCGCATTGAGCCTATGGAAGTAGATCCCTCCATATCCCAATTTAAAAACCAAGCAAGTAATCCCAACCACGAACAATACGATGAGCCGCAAGGGAACGGGCAAAAACGTGTAGCGAACTCAGGGCGGTACACAGGACCCAAAATACAGGGCATAAACCATCTTACCGACGAGCGGGAGTCGCAAAATGAAGAAACATACAATAACCAAGCCGAGCAGGCAGCCGACAACATCGAATCCGATGAGGTTAATTTTTTAGGGCAAAGTCCCTCCTTCCTTGGATTTCAAGGTCAATAGGAGGAAAGGAAGTCAAGCTCCTTGTTGACACGGGGGCGTCAGGGAGCTATATCAGGCCCCTTCCAGGGCTGAAAGGAATAAAACCAGTAGAAAACTCATTTTTAGTAAAGTCTATTCATGGAGTTACCCCCATCAAACATAAATGCAAGGTTAAAATTTTTGGGACAATAGCAGAATTTTTTCTATTACCTAATCTTACTTCATTTGACGGTGTAATTGGCCTTGACTTATTGAACAAGGTACACGCGTCTATTAATTTAAAAACAAACACAATAACACATGATTTTGGTAAGGATATTATACTATTTGTATCTAGCGAGGATGTTAGTCACTTGCGACTGCAGGCAGAAAACGTCCCACAAAATCTAGAAGAAGCATTCTCGAAAATGATTGGTAGCATAAATGGGGTTTTTGCAGACCCCAACGAAGCACTACCATACTACACAAATGTAGTAGCAACGATTCGCACTACAAACGAAGGCCCCGTGTATTCAAGGCTATACCCTTACCCATTGGGCGTCTCGGATTTCGTGAACAAAGAAATTCAAGAACTGCTAGCAAACGGCATCATTCGCCCATCCAGGTCACCATATAATAATCCCATATGGGTGGTAAAAAGAAAGGCCTTGACGAAACTGGGCAAGAAAAAAAGCGGATGGTTATAGATTTTCGAAAGCTCAACGAAAAAACCATCAGCGATAAATATCCAATCCCGGATATCACGGGAATTTTATCAAATCTAGGTGGAAGTAAATTTTTTACTACCCTTGATTTGAAATCTGGTTTCCATCAGATCAACTTGCTGGAACGGGACAGAGAAAAAACAGCATTTTCCGTAAAAAATGGAAAGTATGAATTTTGTAGATTGCCATTCGGTCTAAAGAATGCTCCCAGCATTTTCCAGAGGGCAATAGACGATGTGTTGAGAGAACACATAGGAAGAAAATGCTTCGTCTATATGGATGATGTCATTATATTTTCCCAAAACGAAGAACAACATCTAGATGATGTGGAAGTGATTTTGAGAAGTTTATTTGAAGCCAACATGAGAGTGTCGGCGGAAAAATCAAAATTTTTCAGAACCGAAGTAGAATTCCTGGGTTTTTTAGTTTCACAGGGCGGAACCAAGACGTGCCCGGATAAAGTGGATGCCATCGGGAATTTTCAGGAGCCCACTACTCTGAGGGGGCTAAGATCATTTTTGGGTTTAGCGGGGTACTACCGCTGTTTCATTAGGGATTTCGCTAAAATAGCGAAGCCACTTTCAAATATAATGAGGGGTGAATATGGCCGAGTTACTGCGTCACAGTCGAAAAAAATCGAAATTGATTTGACTGATGAACAGAAAACAGCCTTCACTACCTTAAAGGAAATACTAGCATCAGAAGAGGTGACACTAACCTACCCTGATTTTAATAAATCGTTTGATTTAACCACGGATGCATCGTCGCACGCAATAGGTGCTGTCCTGTCACAAGAAGGAAAACCTATAACAATGATATCCCGTACTTTGACCACACTGAACCAAAAACGTACATGTTTTTAACGAACAAAGTTTCATAGAAGTTCACGCTGATTTTTTCTTAGAATCTATGAAAAATTACATATAATTTAAGAGAAAATTCTTATTATATATGTAAATATACGTTAAATTGTATTAACGTCAGAACTTCGTTCATAAAAAATAAGAACTAAAATTCATTAATTTTTTGGCTGAATTTATTCTTAAATGTTACGAATTTGTTCTTAAATTTTAATAAATTACGTACGTTATATGATTATAAGAACTTTTTCTTATTATTTAGCACTTGTTTCGTAGATTTTAAGAACTATTTCTTATATTTTATGAAAGTGTTTTAGATTGAACCAACATTTTCTTACCTGAGCAGACAGCTGTCACTGTGAAAAATTTTTCATTCTTCAAGTCACAAAGAGGAAAGGAGAAAGCGTGAAAATTTGCACCGATTAAATTAACTAAGTGAAAATCCATTAACAAAAATGTCTGATCAAAAGAAGAGTGAAACAGAACACATCAATTTGAAAGTATTGGGTCAAGACAATTTAAGATCAAGAATCACTCAAGCTTGAGGAAGCTTATGAATGCTTATTGCGATAGAGCGGGTATATCCATGCAAGTGGTACGGTTTCCTTTGATGGCCAACCCATACACGAAAATGATACGACAACATCATTGGAAATGGAAGAAGGTGACACTATTGAAGTATACCAACAGCAAACGGGCGGAGACTGGAATTAATTTTGAAATTAACCAAAGTAAAGCTATATTAAAAATTAAAACAAAAAACACTTAAATATTAAAAGATCAATTTAATATTACAAAAACAAACTACACACAAAAAATGATAAAAAAAAGTTAAAATATAAGTATCATAAGAAGAGATAAGAAAAAAGGGCAGACAAACTAATAATAGGCAGAAAAAAAAAAAAAAACAAATTCATGTAAACCAAAAATGCTGCTCACAAAAGTTAGAGATACACCGCACGGTTCGTTGTTTTGCGTGGAAAACTAGCACACTTCGTTCTCTGCGTCGAAGACTAACACGCTTCAGTTCTATGCTAGTTTTCCACGCAGAAAACGAAGTGTGTTAGTCTTCCACGCAGAGAACGAAGTGGGCTAGTCTTCCACGATAACAACGAACCGTGCTAGTCTTAAACGCAAACAACGAACCGTGTTAGTCTTCGTTGAGAACGAGGATGTATAAAAACTATATACTTTGGCAAATTTTTGTTACTACTTTTAAATACTATTTTTTTGTAAATAATATTTAACAATAATAGAATCTTTGAAACTTTGGTGGACTTTTGACCGTTTGGGAATAATTTTTCTTAAATTATTCTATGTTTTTATTATTAGTGAACAAGATGGAAAAGTAACAACAATTACAAGCTACCATGATTACGTAATTTCGGTCTTGCTCAAGGGCACTTATCAAATGGCTTTGTGTTTAGAAATTTTTCATCACCTTTTGTTGGTCATCGAACCAAGAACCAAGGGGATTAGGAATTTCTAAGCCCGCAGTGTGTACCTCTTACACCAAGCTGCGTTGAAATTATTGCCAGCTTATATCCATCATGTTCACTTAGTATGTATTCATTTTATTTGTTTTTTGTTTTTATACTACCTTATCGACAACTAGAGCGACATCAATCGGCCGCCATTTATACTAGCAGTGTCAAGGATTTTAGTGCACCCCGTGATCATTTTACTGACAGCTGCAGCTTATTTTCACAGGGTGGATTTTTTCGCTGTGTCCTGCGATTAATATGTATGTATGTTGTGAGTTTGTGGTCATTAATTTGAGAATCTTTGAAACTTTGGTGGACTTTTGACCGTTTGGGAATAATTTTTCTTAAATTATTCTATGTTTTTATTATTAGTGAACAAGATGGAAAAGTAACAACAATTACAAGCTACCATGATTACGTAATTTCGGCCTTGCTCAAGGGCACTTATCAAATGGCTTTGTGTTTAGAAATTTTTCATCCCCTTTTGTTGGTCATCGAACCAAGAACCAAGGGGATTAGGAATTTCTAAGCCCGCAGTGTGTACCTCTTACACCAAGCTGCGTTGAAATTATTGCCAGCTTATATCCATCATGTTCACTTAGTATGTATTCATTTTATTTGTTTTTTGTTTTTATACTACCTTATCGACAACTACAACTACAACTACAAGCTACTCAAAAATCGATAACAAGATTCCCCCTGTGGTTTAAAGATTTTCAATTTTATAGACCAGCGTGTCATCTTTCAGAATTTTGATTTTTATAATTTGTAGTGTCAACGTGTCCTCAATTTAATGCCAAGTTTCAAGTTAATAGGTTACCGGGAAGTTGGTCAAAAGTCGATCACAAAATTCCCAACTTCAAATTAGTTTTCGAAATATCTCGATTCGTGCGAAACCTACCGGAATTGTTTTGATGAGGGATTGTATTGTAATCGGGTTGTGACAAATGTGTCAAGTTTCAACCAGGAGTCTTAATTTTTTTTTTAAAGATTTGCAATTATATAGACCAGCGTGCCATCTATCGGAATTTTGATTTTTACTATTTGTAGTGTCACCGTTCCCTCAACTTAGTGCCAAATTTTAGGTTGCTATTTTACTAGGAAGTTAGTCAAAAGTCGACTGCAAGATTCCCAACTTCAAACGATTTTTCGAAATAGCTCGATTCGTGCGCCACCTACCAGAATTTTTTTATGAGGGATTGCATTGTCATCGGGTTGTGACAAATGTGTCAAGTTTTAAGTTTCTAACTAACCTGGAAGTTACTAAAAACCGATCGCAATTTTTTTTTGCAAACATTTTTCGCAATTTTTAACTTCTCCATGTTGGTCACATGGCGCTTTTGTATGATGTTGTTGGGCATTCCGTTAGTAACTATGTATTAGCAAACAAATTTTTTTTTCCACTCTAAGGGAGTGGAAGTTATTTACAAAAATTAGAATCGTCGTTTGGTAGAAGATACCATCTTTTATATATATTTAAAAAATTAGCAAAATCGGTTTGACCAATCGTGAGAAAATCATCAAAAAGTAAGGAATTTCGAAAAGTGTTGATAGCTATAACTTTGAAAATAATTCGAATTTCGAAAAACTGGTCCAAACGTATTTTTATTTTTTGGGCTTGTGGACTATACAAAAAAGTTTCAGTACAACTTCGAAAAAAAGTAGCTCACTTCACCAAATTCAACTCTTGAGATTGTTGAAAAAATTACTAACTTGGGTTTCGTTATTAACACAAGTTGTGTAAACTACATTAGTTCAGCTGTGAGCAAAGTGTATGATACTCTACGTAACTTGAGGCAGTTAGCACCATTTACTCCAATCCATATTCGTAAGAGGCTTTCCCGTCAAATTATTTTGCCTTCCCTTACCTACTCTGAACTAGTATATAGCAAGCATGACTCTCAGTGTGCGCATAAAGTTGATGTTGCATTTAATGAAACTAGAGTTTGCCCAGTGGTTGAAATTCAACCACAAAACCTTATTTTATTTCTCTACCTTATTGAAGTTCAGTTTCTTTAACTATCAGTTTCCTTAACTATCACTTTTTTTTGCTATTTCTTAAATTTTCTTTACTTTTCCTTATTTTTTGTATTTTCAGTTTCTATACATTTTTTTCCCTCTTTACGCCATTCAGTAATAAAATTTCAATGTTTATAACTATTTATTTCAAGTCGTTTTTATTCGTCTTTCTTTCCTTTCCTTTTCTCTCCTTTCCTTTGGTTTTATTTGCTTTCCATTTTTTTCTTTCCTTTCCTTTTCTCTCCTTTCCTTTCCTTTGGTTTTATTTGCTTTCCTTTGCTTTTCTTTCTTTCCATTGCTTTATTTTCCTTTCATTTTCTATCTTTTCATTTCATTTTATTACTTTTTTTCTTTCCTTTCTATTCCTTTTTGTCTTGTTCTTTCCTTTCTTTTTCATCCTTTTTATTTTTTTCTTGCCTTTCCTTTCGTTTCTTTTCATATCCTTTGCTTTAGTTTTGTTTCGTTTGCCTTCATTTTATTTATTTTCTTTTAATTTCTTTTCTTTTTTTCTTACCTTTATTTTCCATTACATTCCTTTTTTCTTAGCTTTCTTTTTTCTTAAACCCTTTAGTTTTATTTCTTTTCCATTCATTTCCTTTAATTATTTTTTTCTTTCCATTCCCTTCCTTTCCTTTATTTTTCTTTCTTTTTATCTTTATTTCTTTTCCATACCTTCCTCTCCCCTATCTTTAATTTCCTTTCTTTTTCTTTTCTTCCCTTTTTTATCCTTCTCTATTTTCCTTCATTTTTCATTCCTCTACTTCTTTACCTTTCCCTTTCTTTTCCATTCCTTTCCTTTCCCTACCTTTACTTGCCTTTGATTTTTCTCGTTTTTCCTTTCCTTACCTTATCTTTCATTTATTTTCTTTTTATCCATTCCCTTCCATTCAGATTTTTTTTCGAAATAAAAAAGTTTAAAAATAACTCTTATTTTCCGATCGAAATAAAAAAGTTTAAAAATAACTCTTATTTGCCGATCGAAATAAAAAAGTTTAAAAATAACTCTTATTTTTCGATCGAAATTTAAAAATTGAAAAATAACTTTTATTTTTAAAAAATGCAAAAAAAAAAAATCATTTCACTAATCGATGACGATAGTTATAAAAAATGTTTGTATGTACTCCTTATGGCAGTAGCACTACCCCTTCATAATGATTTTTTGGGTTAAAATTTTGCTTGATAACTGTTATTTGGGAGCCCTGATTGCTCCCAACAAAACAATTTTTCTCCTCACAATGCAAACACAACAATGCAAGTGGTCATACCTACATACATACACACATAAAAGCGGCTCTATAGAGTGAATACATATTTAGGATTGCATATTATAATAAATTTTTTTTAATTTTTGGTTTGTTGTCGCACACCCTGCTCGGGGAGAACTATCGATACATATCAAATTTTATATACCTTAGAATTGTGGTTATTGCAAAAAAGGGAGAAAACTTTTGAACATTGCCCATTTATATATAGAAGATACGCGTTATGTCTATGGTATACGTATAGTACGAGAGCCCCCATAGACATGGTGTTATTGATTAATAACAAGCTAAGTTTTTCTGAGCGACTTCCTTTCGCCGAGACGCCCAACTTTTTTATCTCCGAAAATTCTGGAATGTGCGTCACTTGGGAGGTAGGGGGAGTAGAACCTGTCACTTTGGTGCATACATTTTTTTTATGAATAACCGTTTTATTTTTATTTCACTAACTGAATATGAATAACCGTTTTATTTTTATTTCACTAACTGTCGTAACCAGCGCACGAATATATGTGGCCTACAAATTGTGTGCGACATAAAGTGGGACCGACAACCCAAATATGTCAAAATATTTATTAATATCCAGCTAATTTTTTCACAGTTCATTGTCAGTGATGAGCACAATTCAATAGCATTATTGGCTAACAAAAATTGCGACATGTAGCCAGACCTCCGCCCCATAGTGGTCAATTTTGTGTCAACATTTTTTTTATACACCTGATTTACAGCCTGATTTAAAGTTTGTATCTTAAGGAATAACGAATAAAAAACGGCTGTTACACTGGTCTACAAAAAAAGTGCGACATGTGAATAAAATCGATATTTTTAGATATTCACACAAGTATCATTTATTTCATATTTCATATTTCATATTTATTATCTTCAAACGTACAGTAAAACTTTTAGTATTTAAGCGTACAGATATAAAAAATTAAGTGACAAATGTGAGCTTAACCTAGCGCGTAATAAATAAATAGATAGCAAGCTAATATAGTTGTATCATATATGTACTTAACTAGAATCAGAATAGCGGTGAAATAAGAGCATAGAAAAGACAGATTTTTTTTCATTTTTTTTTTTTCATAGTATTCCTAATAGATTTGCAACTGACACTTTAAAGCATTCAACTGATTTAGAAGATTTAACTGAGATTGGTAATGAGTTCCACTCCCTGATAACACTAACAAAGAATAACCTTGAAGCTGCCAAAGACTCATGTCTTGGGATAATGAGGTTGCAAGTGCGAGACGATTGAACAAATTTTAAGTTCTGGTAAAGGTATCCAGGTTTACGACTTTTAATCAATTTGAATAAAAATATCATATTTCGATATTTGAGGTAAATTTGTATGCTACATCCAAGAATATTTTTTGTAAATAATGGTATGTGATCAAACTTCTTCTTACAGTAGATAAATCTCGCTGCATTGTTCAGAGCTCCTGTTATTTTATTCTTAGATTCGGAATCAAGAGTCCCGTACACATTTTCAAAATAAGATAGGTGAGGAACAATGATAGTCTGTACTAGTTTCAGTTTAGTATCATTTGGCAAACAATAACAGACTTGCCAAAGATTTCTAAGAATAAAATACATTTTTGATATGCATTGATTAATATGGTCTGTGCAAGTTAAACGTGAGTTAAGTTTAAAGCCGAGATTTTTAACCACAGAACGAAATCTTATTTCGGTCTCCCCCAACATGATTGGCGATAGACAGCCAAGATCTAAAGACTGCGCTGAGATGGGAAGAACCTGTGTTTTAGAGGCATTTAGACAGAGGCTATTAGCATTTGCCCAGGCCTCAATTCTCTCCAGATCTTCATTCAAGCGAACCACAAGGTCTTCCCCAAGCCCAATCGGACGCGAAAAGTAAATCTGCGTATCATCTGCATATAAGTGGACGCGAAAAGTAAATCTGCGTATCATCTGCATATAAGTGAATTGACGCATTTTTGCAGCAGTGTACAATGTCATTAATAAAAAGACTAAACAATATAGGGCCTAGGATAGAGCCTTGTGGTACCCCGGAAGATATTTTGCTGCGACAGGAGGTTGTGTCTGAGCATTGCACTTGTTGGTATCTGTTAGAAAGATAAGTATTCATAAACTTAAGCGATGTTGAGTTAAATCCGAAGTAGTGTTTTAACTTTGCCAGAAGAATGTCATAGTTCACTGTGTCAAAGGCCTTTGAGAAATCTAACAAGACTAGAATAGTAAGCATTTTACTATCATAAGCAGGTCGTATGTCTTCAATAACTTTTACGATGGCCGTAGAGCAGCTGTGATTGGCTCGAAAACCAGATTGATGTGCACTTAACAAACTGTATTTATTTAAATGGGTAACTATCTGCAGTGAAAGTAATTTTTCAAAAACCTTGACTAAGGAGGGTAAAATACTAATAGGTCTATAGTTTTCTGAAGATTCACAGGAGCCGCTTTTATGAACAGGAATAATATTTGATATCTTCCAAAGATTTGGAAAAGAAGAAGACGTTATGGCGAAGTTGAAAATATGTGTTATGGTAGGAAGGATGTGGGAGATAATCATCTTTAAAAAGCGTAAACTGATTCCATCTACACCAGTAGCATTTGACTTGATAGCAGAGATACATTTCGCAACATCATACTCAGTCGCCACCTCAAAAGAAAATTCGCAAGTGGGAGGGCAATTACAAGACTCATTTAAGGTGAAGGACTGGGAATTTTCGAGACTACCAGCTCCAATAAAATAACGGTTTCTCTCATTAGCATCAATCATACATGGCTTAGAGACTTTAGAATTAACTCCCAGGGACTTTAAGTTTTTCCATAACGTTCTAGACGGCAAGTTAGCAGAAAATTTGTTTTGAAGGTATACTCTTTTATTGTGCCGAGTTTGAATAACTACCCTGTTCCTTAGCGTTTTATAGGAACTCCAATGCTCCACCGTAGGGCTCCTCTTCCAAAGTTTATACGCCTTACTACGATCTCGGTTTTCCATGGCTATTTACTTTTATAATACGGGTAGGAACATACCTTTCAAATAAGTAATTAATGAGTCCATTGAACTCATGTAACTTATCATCAATATTAGAACAGAACCAGCATGAACTCCAGTCCATTGAAAAACATTCACTATTTAGCTCTAGCAGGTCCACGTTCTTAAAATCTCTAAAGGTAAGGTTTGAAATTGATTCAGCCTTATTAAATTCTATATTATAAGAAATAAATATAAGTTCATGGTCAGAAACCCCGTCCAACCCGAATTGGTCTATATGTTTAATTTTCTTTATATCGCTTACACCAAATATATCAAGCAAGCTAGGCGTACAGTGCGGGGCAAAGCGAGTCGCGAATTCATTTACAATTTTACAGCCACAGCTATTTACTTTATCTAATAATTCTTTGCTTTTACCATTATCAAGGAGTAAATCAATATTAAAGTCACCACATATGATTACATTCACATAGCTTGAAGCTAGTTCAGATATTTTAGTAAAAACCGGGCTAAGGTCGTTGAATTTATTTGGGTTGTAGACACATATAACTAGACATTTTTGAACATTATCACTTAACTCAACAAAGAGACTTTCAATAGTTTCATGACCGGCACATTTGTGAATTACTTTACTTCGAAGACTCGATTTAAAATAAATACCAATACCACCTCCTCTTTGGCCAGTTGACCTGTCATTTCTTAGCAGAGTGAAGTTACAGAGTGCATATGCCGAGTCATCAACGGAAGGCTTAAACCACGTCTCCGTTACACATACCACATCAATGCCAATATCTTTAAAAATAAAGTTCAAATAATCAAGCTTGTCTATCGACAGGCTACGGGCATTAAAATGGCAGAGATTGAACCCTACATTATACTTGCACACAAGCCTTAAACCTAGCCTAAGATTATCACCGCCAGTGTATCTGTTAATGTTATAAGTCATAACAACCGCAGTTTGAGATGCTTAGAAAAGAGTCAGTTTCAAAGAAGGAAGAGGAAAGAAGGTAAGTGTGAAGCAAAAAGAGAGAAAAATCTGTTATTAGGAAAAATGTAAACATATGCAAAAACAAAAATAAATAGAGATCAAACATTCTCATTAAAAATAAAATCATACGCTAATTTTAAGTAGCAGCTGCTAAACGATCAACGCTTTCATGATCTGAAACTTTGACTCCTTTGCTATCAGCGTGCTTTTTCACATAAATTTGACCTCGAATCGAAAAAGCCATAGGTGTTTGCTAATTTGATATGGAAACATATATCTTAGTGCATTTGTATACACATAAATATAAGTATGCGATATCCAACTTTCATGAATAAACCCTTTAAGTTCTGCTTAAAATAATTTTGGGTACTCCGCGGCACAAGGATACATCCAACTCATACTTCACAAAGTCTCGTCAAGGAAAATATTGATTTGCGTGATGGCTATGGAAAATATTGATTTGCGTGGTAAATAATGTCAGATTTGCATCATTTTATATTCTCAGGCAATCACGTTTCGTCCTTATGTGGATGATACCAGCGAAACCAAACATCCGTTACAATTGCACCTGAAACTTGGCACCAGACGAATACGAGTATGCAGACATTATTATTCTCGTTTACACAAGACAATTATACGCAAGGTTATTTAAAGTACTCAAAACTCGTCCATGCAATTTTTACTTAAATTTCTGTTTGGGGAATGGACCTACATACGTATAAACATTAACAAAGGCACCAGTGTTGCTAGGATTTTTTCAGTAATCCGGCTAGATCGAGAAAAAAACGGCTAAAAATTTTTAATCAACTTTTTACACATTTTATTCGCTTTTTTTCATTAAAACATATAATATAAATATTCTATAATATTAAGTTGTTTGTACTCTTTGTTTGTACCCCTAAAGCTAACAGTTTTAAGTCAAATTTTCACATCTACCTCTATTGGCAATTCCAGTCTAGTTTTTCCGAAATACTTCCTTCTTTGCATCTAATTAACCTCAGTACTTCATCTGCTCCTACTTTGATACCCACCCTCATTGATAAAATAGAGACATTCCCTACGTCACTTTCAGTAATTGTTGCCAAGGAATTTCCAATGTGCAGACACAACTTTTCTAGAGTTTTATTCCAGTATAAATAAGTGAATTGGTACGCCACAGCAGGTAGCTATGCAATTTATTTTTGATTTAGCTGAAATTGAAAAAAAATACTAAACACAAATTTGTGAGAGGCACGCTTTGTTATATTTTTGATAAACAAAGTGAATTTTTCTTCATATAAATCTATTTACAAAAGAAATTTCATAGGTACCTCACTTAAAATGACTATATCTTTTTTGTTTATTGGGCGATTTTGATAAAGCCAAGTTTAGGGCTCCTTCTAAGCTTCAAGCTGTCCATCAGAAAAAGTCTCATCCGTTTCTTAGTTTCCGAGATCCTTACTTTCAAACGGACAAACAGACAGACAATAATTCTAAAAATGCTCCCCAGTCATTTTTTCAAAGAAATTTTCAATGTACAGACACGACTTTTCTAGAGTTTTATTATAGTATAGATATCTATTACGTAGATGTGACTTATATAAAAAGTACAACGAGCAAAATTTTAAGCAGAGCTCACTGCTCACTTAAAAATAATTGACTTAATGAAAAGTCGCAATAAAATAAGGCATCAGGTAACGAATATATTTAAAATAACATACTTTCATGACATGAAATGAATAAAAAAAATTATAAATGAAAAAAATTTAGGTATATAGGTACATATTACAATATTTCTATATCACAATTTTCTATATATCTTGCTCTGAACTATCAAAAATGTTAGAAGTGTTGAACTAAGTTCATTTCTAAAAAATGGTTTACTACATTGGCAAAAAAGCTAAAAACGGCTAAAAAAAATAAGCGGCTAGCGGCTAGATTCAAATTTTTCGGGCAAATGAAAAAAAAAAAACAGCTAGACCTAGCCGGAAAACGGCTAAAATGGCAACACTGGAAGGCACCTTTTAAAGCTCAATTCATTGCATTTTCAGATTGCAGATTAATATATAGAATAAATTTTCTTCCGGAAAGTGGACCCAGGGCTGACTTATTCTAAAATATCGTAAAAATGGTTGCATTTACTTGAAATTTGGTATGTAGGTAGCGTTATGCTTAGGTTAAAGTATAGGATGATTTTTCTTCCTGGAAGTGGACCAGGGACCGATCTGTCCTAAACAATCGTATTTATGGCTCGAATTGCTTGAAACTTGGTATGTAGGTAGCTATATGCTAAGATTAATATATAGAATAAATTTTCTTCCGGAAAGTGGACCCAGGGCTGACTTAATCTAAACTATCGTAAAAATGGTTGCATTTACTTGAAATTTGGTATGTAGGTAACGTTTTGCTTATGTCAAAGTATAGGAGGATTTTTCTTCCGGAAAGTGGACCCAGGGCTGACTTATTCTAAACTATCGTGAAAATGGTTGAATTTACTTGTAATTTGATATGTAGGTAGCGTTATGCTTAGATCAAAGTATGGGATGATTTTTCTTCCGGGAAGTGGACACCTAATGAAAAAACCAAAAATATTGTTTATCCTTTAGCATTAAGATAAATAAAAGTCCTTAAATGGTAAAATCTTCTTCAGGTGTTTTTCTTTGGCGCAGCAACGCACGCCGGGTATTACTAGTAATCTATATATTAATACGCTAACACTCTCCGCATACAAACTTTCGTAACCCAATTTAGTATATATGCTGTCTCACCAAAAAAAATTTTGAAAATTATTTTTAGTTTATTTGTTATTAAACAAAAAAGAGGTCTCCAAACTCTCCAGCTATTTTGTTATCTCCACTTTCTGTTATACCCGAACTACATCACTATTCAGCACTCTTATAAAACTCCCAAAGACACAACCATCCGCTCATTCCCTTACACACACACGTACATATCTATGCAATGATCCAACAGCTGCCACTTGCTTTTATTTTTGTGCCAAAAAAGAAACAACAAAATGTACCAAATCATATCATCTTCGGCATCTAAACAACATTTGTAAGCTAAGAAATCCAGCTTCACTTCTGGCTTTATATATTTAACTTTTGGCCTATTGGTAAAGTTTATTTTTTTTAACGATATGATTTTGTAAGAAAATTCCACAATGTTAAGATCGAAATTTAAATATCGTACGGACTTTAACTAAAGAACAATTTTACATGACACTAATACTGATTTCGTTGAGCATGTTTACACCCTTGCACAGAATACTGTAAAAGTGTACCCGTTCTACGTGTAAAAAATTCGCATTTTTTGATGAAACGAAATCACCACTCTACTCTACTTTTTTTTACGAAAAACACATTTTTGGGTATTTGTTTCCTTTAGGAATCAATCGCTAATAAATTAGCTAAAATTATGGGAGATAGCTCAAAAGACAGGTTTTGGCCTCAGGATCACGAGTCCGGAAGCGCTTTTTTAATTTTTTGTTTCTATGGAAAGTTATGGTCAAAAAATCGAAAAATGACCCACGGCACGCATTTTTTCGCACGTTTTTAGGTACAGCCTAATAAAATTACAACAACCACATGAAAACTTGCCACTTTGATTGCAAATACCTCTTCAGAGAAGCAAAATATTAAAAAGCGCTTCCGGACTCGTGATCCTGAGGCCAAACCCTGTCTTTTGAGATATTTCCCATAATCTATATATATAAAAGAAAGTGATGTTAGTTCAAACACTTATAACTCAAGAACGCCTGCACCGATTTGGATGATGGACACCAATTCAGATTGCTCTTTGGCCAGAATAGGAGAATATCCAAAAAAATTCCCGAAAAATTCCCAAAAAAAAAAAAAATTTTTCCCATACATTTTGTATGGTATGAATTTTTGTTATCTATATATATAAAAGAAAGTGATGTTAGTTCAAACACTTATAACTCAAGAACGCCTGCACCGATTTGGATGATGGACACCAATTCAGATTGCTCTTTGGCCAGAATAGGAGAATATCCAAAAAAAATCCCGAAAAATTCCCAAAAAAAAAAAAAAAATTTTTCCCATACATTTTGTATGGTATGAATTTTTGTTATCTATATAAATAAAAGAAAGTGATGTTAGTTCAAACACTTATAACTCAAGAACGCCTGCACCGATTTGGATAATATCAAAGATATTTTAGTTATTTATCAACCATCACAATTTTTTTTGGAAAAAGAAAAAAAATCAACATATTACACAAAAGGAAAATTGCTCACGCTCACGCATGTTCACGCTCAAAAAGAACTGTAAATAGGGCTTAAGGGGAAATGTAGCCAAAATCGACACAAACGCAAACCAACCAGCAAGTATTTTTACATGTGTTAACAGATTTTCTAAAATTTTAAAAGACTGCCGACACTGTTGAATTAAATCTTAAATTTGTATTATTATTTGTTTTGAGCTTTCAGTTAATGAATAAAAAAGTGAATGAGTTTTTATATTGTTAAAAAATAAATATATATCTAACTAATAAAATAAATTTCAACGGATAAACAAACTATCGCTTATAGAAATTTTGATTTCAAAGGCAATATTACGCAGGGCAACGCCTGCGGGGTCAGCTAGTTTTAGCTAATTTATTAGCAATTGACACCTAAAGGAAACAAATACCCATTTTTACTTTGATTATTTGATGTTCTAAGCTTTTCTCGATTTTTTTTTAAGTTTAATTCACTTATGAAATTTTTAGGGGGTTAAATATTGGAAAAGTATATTTTCTAAGCAGAAAATATATTTTTCATGCAGTTGAAGATTGCCCAGAAAAATATCCCCAATCGTCTCATTTAAAGCAAAGCTGTAATTAGACGCTGGCAAGTATAAGTCTGTGGTCATAAGCAATAACAGCCTAGGTCGACTTAAGAAATTAGACCAGATGACATTTTTGCTGGCGAATTTTTGTAACAAAACTGTTTTATAACTAAGGCAAACGTATTGGATTTAATTGTTTGTAAAGAAAGTAAAAAAAGACCAATGAACGTCTTGAAAAATGTCTCGATGTTGCTATTCAAAATCACCAGCAAAAATATCAACTGGTCTAATTTCTTAAGTCGACTTAGGCTGTTATTGCTTATGGCCACAGAAGTATAATTGACAGAACTCTGATTTTTTTTTTCAATTTTCCTTGCTTAAAAAATAAAATAAAAACGAAAAATTAAAAAATGAAACAGTTTTCAATTTTTGCTTCCACCGAGAATCGAATATATGTAGGTGTCCTGCAAGTAGTAAACATTTATACCCATTCTGGTATGAAAAGGGTACAATTAGTCTCTTCATAGGACATGCTCGAACAAATGTGACCAATTTATTCCATCTAAAAGAGACTAAAAAAAGTAGTAGTCTGCTTTTCCTCTGGATTGATCCCGGGCTAATCGTATTTTTTGCAGGGAAATACCATACGAACTTTTACTAATGCACCTTTTTACATAAGTAACTCCACTTTTTTTGTATGAAACCACATTTTTTACTTTGATAATTTAATGTGCTAAGCTTTTTCGATTTTTAAATATTTTTTTACTTATGAAATTTTTAGAGAAATAAAATATTGGAAAAGTATATCTTCTAAGCAGAAAATGTATTTTTCATACAAAAAAGTGAAGTTAGTTATATAGAATTAAAAATTTTGTTCGCAAATTTGTTTAAAAGAAAAAACATTTAAATATGCTGCACCACCCTAATGTGCGAAATCGTTGCATGGTATTACTCAAATCAAATGCTTAAATTCCCAAACATCATATATATATATATGTATGCGTGAAGCAAGAATAAAAAACGGTACCTTGCAAATTGCACAATTATCGAAACTCCGACAAACACTCCCCGCAAAAACTCTGCGCTTCGAAAGCCGCTCCCACCCTTTTTCGCGCTCCTTACTCTCACATGAACGTGCATAAGTATACAGCGATCCAGGCAGCTGCCACTTGCCTTCATTTTTGTGCCAAAAAAAAAAAAAACAAATGTACCAAATTATATAAATATCATTGCATCCTCGCTATCTTCACACCATCATCATTCACATAATCACATAATTCACATAATCCAAGGTTTTTCGCAGAGCATTTCTTTATTTAGTTTTTTGTCCATTAAAAAGTTTATATTTTTAACGATATGGTTTTTTTAAAGTGAAATTCCACAAGGTTACGATAAAAAATTATCGTTATATATCGAAATATTATAAGCCCATACCGGGTTTTTGTGCAATTTAAATTAAAAACTTATTTTTTATGTAAAAATTAATGTAAGTTTAATATAATTTGTAATAGTAAGTGTCTGCTGTACCTTAGACATAAACAAATAAATAAAAAAATAAAATAAAAAAAAATAAAAAAAATCTGTTGTAGATATATCCTAATGTATTGTCGTCAGCTTTTCTGTTGTACTGCTTTGCTGCACCACCCTAATGTGAAGATTGTTTGTATGGTATCACTTAATCCAAATTTGCATTTGTCACGAAGGAGTCACTTACTTGGTTTTGTTGTGAACGGGGAATATGTACATATATTAAGAGAGAGTTGAAGAAAATTTCAGATGGTCGAATTTCGACCACGAGCGATCCTAGTATACATATATTATTGTTTATCACAAACGTCGTTTACGCGGTCGCTTAGATGTCCGTTGAGTTGTTATTTCCATATTTGTATACAGAGATTATAATAGATACTTTTACTAGGGTTTTTTTTTTAATAATTTTAAATTTTTCAGAAATATTTCGGGATTTAAAAGCAAATGCAATGGTATTTATTACAGCCAGCTTAACCAAGAACTTTTAGCCAGATGTATTTCTAACTCACAAAACTCAAAATGCTATAATTACAAAAAAACCTTTATGAAAAAATACACCGATTTATGTCCTATAAAGCCAAAATTAGTAATGCTCTACACCTTTATAAAAAAAAATATGTGAAATTGTAAGCTGTGTAGCCAATGTATTTGTTTTGAATCAGAATGAATAAAATTATTTTCATTCATTCATTTATATTCTTTATTTTTAATTTTGAAAATTTTAAGCAAAGTGAATATTCAAAACATAAAATAGGGAAGGCTGAGTTTTTTGTTTTTCAAACGGAAAATTCAAATCTACTGTACTCTATTGTACTCAAAGCAAGGCTGCACAACAAAATAGGGCTGTATGCTTGAATCATAACAAAATTTACCTCAATGAAAATTCTTATAATTGTGACTATTGGTATGCTTGGAAAAATTCGAAAGCTCTTTTTATAACAATTGTTATTTTTTTTTGTTATGATCTATTTATCAGGTAACAAGGTTGAAATTATTTTTTTTGGGGGTCAATTTAGGGTAATTTTGGGATAATTTTTTGGGTCGTGTTAGGGTAATTTTTGTGGTAATATTAGGGCCATTTTGGGGTCAATTTGGGAAATTTTTGGGTTATATTGAGGTAATTTTTGAGGTCATTTGGGGTCATATTGAGGTCATTTTTGTTGTCATATTGGGGTCATATTGAGGCCATTTTTGTTGTCATATTGGGGTCAATTTGGGATCATTTTGGAGACATTTTGAGGTCAATTTGGGATCATTTTGGGGCCATTTTGAAGTCAATTTGGGATCATTTTGGGGTCATTTTTGGATAATTTCGGGAGCCCGCGGAACCATTAGGAGACATTCTACATGTTGGCAGTTTACAGTGGAGAGGGAAGTAGTAGAGAATAATAAGCTTCACGCTTGGAGCCTGTGAGCCAACAGCACATCTGTGGAGAGCGTTATCATATCAGTGCTTTGACATACAATATACTTCGATGAATCAACATGACTAGGATAGAAATCCGAAATATCAATATTATTATCACATAGAGTCAACAAGGGAGGGGACAGCGAACTGTCTGTAGTGCGGTCACAAGGACGACGAGATCAATCCCTTAAAAGACTCCAAAGTAAATCTATAACACACCGCCGGTGAATATTCTCAAGGGTGTCCGGGAATAGTACCAGATTGTGTTACAAGATAGCTCATAGCTGAGATGGTTCGGCGCGCATGGGTTCTTGATGCAGTGTACCAATGTGGCGCATGCGAATTGGTCTTGAACATCACAACTATCACTAGGTATAACAAATTAGGAATCAGGCTGTAAACAAAAAATTTTTTGGAAAGTAACGTTATCAAAAAAAAAATATATTTAAAACAAGTAAGGAAGTCTAAGTTCGGGTGAAACCGAACATTACATACCCAGCTGTGCACATAAAGTGGGCGTGATCGTTCACCGATTTTTCTTATTTTCTGTGGTAGTACTCTACATAAACATAACATGCCTGGTACCTAGTTTCGTAAATCTATCTCACACCGTTCTGAAGTTGTTAGCAGTCGAATTTAAAAATTGCTTGACTCATAAGTGGGCGGTGCCACGCCCACTTTCCAAAATTTTGAAAAAATTATGTAAAGAATATGAAAGTTGATGTATGTACCAAATTATATTATTATAGCGAAATCAGTTAATTAGATATGGACTTTTCAATATTTCCACCTCCTTTCAATATAACTTTTATGAAAAAGTAGGCGTGGTCGCGAAGCGATTTCGTTTATTTTCTATAGCTGAATTTACCACAACAATAGTATGTCCTCTTCGAAATTTCGTTATACTAGCATAAACTGTTCTGAAGTTATTAAGAGTCAAAATTTTAAAATTTCTTCAAATATACGTGGGCGGTACCACGCCCCCTTTTCAAAATTTTTTATAAAATCGGCCTTAGAACATCTAAATCAATACATATTGCAAATTTTATCATTGTAGCTGCTTCTAATATTGAATTAACCCATTTTATACGTTTTTCGAAATTTTCGATATCGAAAAAGGGGCGTGGTTATGGTCCGATTTTACCCATTTTCAATAGCAATCTATTCTGAACCCAAATAAGTACGCATGCCAAATTTGGTGAAGATATCTCATTATTTGCTCAAGTTATCGTGTTAACGGACAGACGGACGGACGGACGGACAGACGGACGGACATGGCTCAATCAAATTTTTTTTCGATCCTGATCATATTGATATATGGAAGTCTATATCTATCTCGATTCCTTTATACCTCTACAACCAACCGTTATCCTAACAAAGTTATAATACCCTGTGTACAAGTACAGCTGGGTATAAAAATTTCGATTTTGCTAGCGTCAAAAACAAAATCAAGAATTTTCGTTTCTATTTGATATTTCGAAGTTTGAGCATTTTTTTGGGGGCAGTGAAATAACGCCCGCGGGCACTATTTCCTTTTATTTGGAAATAACGCCTGCGGGCGTAATTTCCTTTTTAAAAAGGAAATAAAGCCCGCGGGCGCTATTTCCTTTTGTAGCGGGCGTTATTTCCCTTTTGAAAAAGAAATAACGCCCGTGTTGACAAAGGGAGATCATGCCGTGCGGAAATTTAAAGTTCTCGAATTATAAAATAATAAAAATTATTAAATCTTTGCATTCCTTTATTATAAGAATATTTATTAGAACATGTTTTAGCAAGTTTTTGTGTAATAATTTAATAATTCAGAAACAAGAAAAACTTGGAAAGATATTTTTCGTATAAAAATGAAGTAATGGAACAAACATAACTGAATAAAAAGTTAAAATTAAACAAATATTTTTGTAGATTTTTGGACAATTTGACGGCAGAAGGGACACAAAACGCTTGTATTGCCATTTTCTCTTGTTTCATTTTCGTTTGTGTACTTGTTTTGATTCTTCATAAATTCCATAAGTCCCATTAAGAGACTGTTTAAATGATACTGACGCTTTAAAGTCTTCTTCTAATAAGCAATTTAAAAACTTGGAGAAGTTACCCTTTGGCACTATTTTTTTGCTTAGTTGTGAATGGTACCCTTCCAAGCTACTTGTAGTTCGCATACTTTCTTTATAGACGGAAAACGAAGAAGGTCCTTCCTAAGTATATATGTACAACATAAACAAAAGTCGTTAGTGCATATGTGCATAGAAAAATGTGTATGTGGAAAACATACATATATACATGTACATATGAAAATTGTTCAATTTAATGTCTATAAACATTACTTGCCTTTTGCATCCATTGCCTTTCAAAATATTTTATAAAAGTGTGTAGTTCGGGAAAATCATTATGATTGGTGAGTGTATCCTGTTTTAATAAATTAAAACCCTCTGTGATTTTTTGAGGTGGTAAAAGAGGCAAAAAGAGAAACTTTTTATATAAACGTTTGGCATTGCAATTTTTGTTCAATTTTTGAGTAAGTTGATTAATTTTGGTGGCGTTTTTTCTCAAAGCATTACAATAGTGGAACCAACATCCAGATATTCTAGCTGTAGGAAAATTTCGGCTTAAACTATTTCGCAGAGCTCTTTCAAAATCCGTTTTAAATGATGTTGCATTAAATTCAAATAAGTTATTATTAATGTATTGAAAGAGATGGGTGTAAGTTGCTTCCGACTTATTCGACATCAATATAAATATAAATGGATACGTCTAAAAAATAAATATAAAACTATTATTAGAGTATATACAACTTATTAAGCAGAATTTGAAACTATCTCGTCCCCCGCTATTCCCTCATTAAAAATAACCCAAATAGATATATTTTTTAGGTGCACTCACATGGTTTAAATATCCGATATGAATAATTAGCAATTGCTTGTACCCACACTGCGGGACAACACTAAATGTAGCATCCACCATATAGTTTTTATCCAGATATTCGGAGTTTGTAATTATCGCGGTTATTGCAGGCGACATGAACAACGAATAAGAAAAGTCCTTTTCAATAATAGTGGACTTGTAAAATAATTTAGACTCGCCGCAAATATTCTCTTCGAATTTTGATGTACCAAACTTTTGTAAAATTGACTCTTCGGAAAAAAAATTTTGTATTTCTATTGGAGATAAGGGATTTTTTGGCAATGCACAGTTTTTTATATAGCATAGATTTCTTTTCATCTTAGCATATTGCACTAAATGCGCAGAGCTCGCATTTTCCAAGCATACATCATCGAATATGTCGCGCGTAGCGTTTCTTTTTAAGTTAACGTTTTCGCATTTTTTTTTTATTGAGTTGGTTATCTCTAATTTTTGAGCAAATTCTTCCTGGTTCACATGGTTATGCACTTTTTTATTTAGCATTTTGCATTCTTTTGTAGCGCTGTCTATGGACACACTAACTTGACAGTTTTTTATATAGCACACATAACGATCACTTTTAGAACTACTACTTTTAATTTTATACAATTGTTTTTCGTCCTCCACGTACAACAAGAGGCTATCCTTTCGCATTCCCGACACAAATTTATGGCGCAAATTATTCAACTCCATACCGTTTTTGTTTTTAATTTTTTTTCGACCGACTTCAAATAGAAACAGATTTTTTATAAATTGAATTTTTTGTAAAAATCCTAATGTCATTCAATATAATATCAATGTGTGCTTGGGTATCTGTAAATCAAGTTATAAATTGCAAAGTTAAGATGTTAGCAATTTGAAGACCAAACCAAAAGCGATTTTTATCTGAATTTTTATTTTTATAAGAATTTTAGGTATTATTAATATTATTAAATATTTTAAATTTTTATCAAAATAAAAAATGAAAATTTATTATTGGCCTACAAAAATTGTGCGACATGTAGCCAGACTTTCGCCCCAAAGTGGTCAATTTGGTGTCAACATTTTTTTATTAATAACTGTAGGCCAAGACCGGCGAATGATAGCTAAGTGTATCCCGATAACCTCCCTCCCTCTAATTTTAGCTAATTTTTTAGCAGTTGGGTGCTAAAGGAAACAAATACCATCATTACTTTTCTAAATGCACTCTATGTCTAAAATCGGCTTTGAACCCCTGGGTTTTATGGCCAAGTTTCATAGTTTACTTGGGTTATGCATGCAAAAGCTGCAAATGGTCAAAATCTTTAATTTTTGGCAAAGTTCCCTTTTTCGTAAACTCAATTTTAAGGGGAATTTTTTTAGTTGTCAATAAACTCGAATTTATGGCTCAGCGTTGAAGTTATTAGCTCAGGGTGATAATAGGTACTGCAGTAAGGAATGTGGTTAATATCTCTACTGGCTTGGAGGATATCTCAAAAAATATAAGACCGAAAAGAAGAAGATTGGGTATATGCGTTATGTAGTTCTCCCGTTATATCTACAAAACCAAAAAGTCTCAGTAATTTCCCCAAGTACTCACTTTGTTTTGTTGTGTCACTGGAAAAAATCTTAATTCTTTATCTAAGAATTTAGAATTTCATTGTAAAAGAGCAGAAAATACCAGCCGAATATGCTAAATACCAAGGGTAAGCAAAACCTTCCGTAGGACAATCATAAATAGAACACACATTCAAAATAACAGAATAGTTTTGTTTTTTCTCTTTATTTACTCTCCCTTTTCACTATACATGTTATTGATAATTCGTTCTGTGTATTGTTAAAATATAAACAGGGTGCTAAAAAACCTTTGCGCAAAGAAGCTGTTGCTCATTACACCTTTATTTACACCTTTTATTTAGTTACTATTTTTTAGTGAACCCTGGTATTGACATACATACATAGGTTACATTTCTAACCTAATTGTTTCAGTATTTAATTTTAACAAAATCGAAAATATATAAAACTGACCCCAATATGAACTAAAAATTAACCCAAAATGATGCTAAAATGACCCCAATATGATGCCAAATTGACCCCAAAATGACGCCAAAATGATCCCAAATTGACCCCAAAATTATCTCAAAATGACCCCAAAATTATCCCGAAATTGACTAAATAATGATTCTGAAATAACCTCAATATGACCACAAAATTATTCTAAAATGACCCAAAATTATTCAAAAATTGGCCAAAATTGTTCCCAAAATGACCCTAAAATTACCCTTAAATGACCCCAAAATTATCCTAAAATGACCCCAAAATTATCCCAATTGACCAAAAAAATTATCCTAAAATGACCAAACAATTACCAAAAAAATTATACTAAAATGACCACCAAATTATCCCAAAATGACCCCGAAATTGACTAAAAAATTATTCTGAAATGACTTCAATATGACCACAAAATTATTTTAAAATGACCCAAAATTATCCCAAATCGCCCAAAATTTATCCTAAAATAACCAATATCCAAAAAAATATCACAAATCGACCCCAAAATGATCCATAAATGACCCCAATATGCCCTCAAAATGAAAATGTTTAACCTTGTCACCTGCTAAACAGATCATAACAAAAAAAATAACAATTGTTATAAAAAGAGCTTTCGACTTTTTCCAAGCATACGTTATGTTTCAAGAATAATAATAATACGGATGTACTAGTACGTATTAGACCCCTGCATGAATGGATTCAAACTTTGAGTCAGGCCTGCATAATAACGTTATTTCTATCAAAAAAAAATAAAAATATTTTATTTTCAATTCGTTATTCAAAAGTTTAAACGTTTTTAGATCAACGAAAAGCTTTTCATTTTGCTGAAATCAACGGGGCAGTGAAATAACGCCCGCGGGCGTTATTTCCTTTTCAAAAGGAAATAGTGCCCGCGGGCGTTATTTCCTTTTTAAAAAAGAAATAACGCCCGCGGGCGCTATTTCTTTTTGATAACGGGCGTTATTTCCTTTTGAAATAGAAATAACGCCCGCGGGCACTATTTCCTTTTATTTGGAAATAACGCCTGCGGGCGTAATTTCCTTTTTAAAAAGGAAATAAAGCCCGCGGGCGCTATTTCCTTTTGTAGCGGGCGTTATTTCCCTTTTGAAAAAGAAATAACGCCCGTGTTGACAAAGGGAGATCATGCCGTGCGGAAATTTAAAGTTCTAGAATAATAAAATAATAAAAATTATTAAATCTTTGCATTCCTTTATTATAAAAATATTTATTAGAACATGTTTTAGCAAGTTTTTGTGTAATAATTTAATAATTCAGAAACAAGAAAAACTTGGAAAGATATTTTTCGTATAAAAATGAAGTAATGGAACAAACATAACTGAATAAAAGGTTAAAATTAAACAAATATTTTTGTAGATTTTTGGACAATTTGACGGCAGAAGGGACACAAAACGCTTGTATTGCCATTTACTCTAGCACGACTGCTGTGCTCTTCAAAGCAATTTGCGCAAAACTTAAAATGATAACATGGAGTTAAAAGTATATCTCGTGGATTGGTGAAACATATAATGCATTGTGACGGATTTTCAGAAAAATCTGTGCCCGAATCTTCATGCGTATTTTCAGCTAAATCTTCTACTGGAGATTCTTCTGCCTCGAATGCAGTAATATTGTCGATTAAATCTATATTATTCTCCCAATTGGTCATTTGGTTTAAAAATTCTTCTGTTGTTATTTTGTTGGTACTTAAGTTATAAGTCGCTTTTTCAATTAGCTGATCCCTTCGTTTGTATACTTGTTTTGATTCTTCATAAATTCCATAAGTCCCATTAAGAGACTGTTTAAATGATACTGACGCTTTAAAGTCTTCTTCTAATAAGCAATTTAAAAACTTGGAGAAGTTACCCTTTGGCACTATTTTTTTGCTTAGTTGTGAATGGTACCTGTTAACTATTAGCGAAGTCTAAAAATGTTCCACCCTGTAAAAATGCAGTGCACGGAACATGATCCGTATTGGATTTCGTCTGCATTCCAATTGCGCTATACTAACCGTGTGAACGGAATGTGTTTGCGTCTGCAGTCATTAACCGTGTGAACGTAATCTGTTTACGTCTGCATTTAAAGGGTGAAGAATATATATGTGTATTAGATTTCGCTAATGGTTAACATCTATTTTTACGTATGTATATAAAGGTTCGGTTAGAGCTTAATAAAGTCAGTTAGCAGCTCAAGATAGCAGCAATAACATTAATCAACATTCTGGTGACCCCAAGAAAAAATGGCAACCTTCAGTGAATTGGTCAACGAACAAAAAACATATGGCTCCAACATTGAAACCATAATAAGGAACTTCAAAAAGGACGCCGCCACCCGAAAGCAGTCCTCGGAATATTACGAGGAACGCTTAAGGAGGTTAAACAGCGAATGGGAAAATTTCGAAACAACCGACACCCAAATTCGTGTACTCGAAAACCTGCCCATGGATCACGATTACTTCACGAAGGAGTACTACAACACCATAATGAACGTAGTGGTCCAATATAGGGAAGTATTCGAAACTGCAGCGCGTCAGCTAGCTGCAAGTCATCACCAGCTGCCAGCTGCAACTCAACAAAAGCCGGCTGAAACACAACCACCACAGGGGAATCAACCGGAATCAGAAACAAACAGTTTCATCAAGTTGGTACGCAGGCAAGGAGTAATGATGGCTTCATTGGAACGAGCGTTAAACGACACCGTTTCACCAAGATGCCAACCTGTAATCAGTAAATTATGGGCAAACATCGAGGATATTCACTTTAAAATATTTGAAATGTTCGACAATCCCACACAGCAGGGTTACAGTTACGATCAATTCATGGTGCTGGAGCAAAGAGTGCGGAGTTGTCTGCAGGCAGCAGATAATGAGGTGATGGTTATGCAATCATCAAGTCCAGGTTGTGCAACATTCAAACCACACTCAGTTTCATTGCCAAAAATCACCATTTCAAAGTTTGACGGGAACTACCTGAAATGGCAGGAGTTCTACGACTTATTTACGCAACTGGTAATAAGTCAGCCACTAGCAAAAATTCAGAAAATGTACTATCTGAAGACTCACGTGGTGGGTGAAGCTGGAAATCTTATTAAGCATTTCGCTTCAACAGAAGAAAATTTCGAAGCGGCTTGGTTGGTACTCTTGGAGCGTTACAACAATAAACGCTTGCTGGTGAGCAAATTAATAAATGAGCTACTCAGTACGACGGGAGGGACTTCAATGGACAACATCAAAAAACTTCATGACACAACCAAAGAATGTCTCTTAGCTCTGAACAATTTACAAATAGACACATCAACATGGGATCCACTACTGATTCATCTGCTAATAAAGAAATTGGATCAACCCACACGTCTGCGCTACGAGCAATCGTTATCGAAACCACGAGAAGTACAAACGCTTACAGAGTTCCTGCAATTTCTCGAAAAGCACTTTCAATCCCTGGAGGCAATGGGTATCAAAACTACAAACCAAACTTCAAAGGTCTGCACTACGGTCACGTCAAAGAATACTAATAATGACAACTGCAACATGTGCAAAAAGGGAAAACACCAATTGTTTTCATGCAAGCAATTTCTCCAACAATCTCCATCTGCTCGTTTCCAGTTTGTACAAAGGCATAGATACTGCCACAACTGTCTTAAACCGGGGCATGCTGCGGTATACTGCCCACTAAGAAGTTGTTTGAAATGTAACAAAAAGCATAACACATTGTTACATTTTGAAGACGCAAACGCAAGGTCATCATTGGAAACCACTCCAACTGAAAAGCATGCATTGAAAAATACTACACCATCAACGACCAAAGCAACAGCTTCCAAACAGGAAGCAGCTTCACTGGCAACCGCCGAACACTCACGAACGAATACTTATGTCCTGCTTAGCACTGCCATGGTAAAGGTCAAGGGAAATGGAACAGAAGTGCAGTGCCGTGCAATCCTGGATTCGGGCTCACAGGTGAATTTTGTTACAGAGCGGTTGGTGAAAAGATTGGGTATTTCAACAAAATCATCATCAATTTCCATTAATGGTATCGGCTCCAGTAACACCAAGGTACGACATCGAGTCAATATTGGGTTACATTCACGGATCAATAGTTTCGCAACACGGCTAGAAGCAGCAGTACTACCGCACATTATATCTCCACAGCCCTCACAAGACATCAATATCGACGAATGGAAAATTCCCAGCAATATAACGCTAGCAGATCCATCATTCAATCATCCGAACAAAATTGACATATTGTTAGGAGCGGAGTTCTACAATCAGTTGATGACAGCCGGACAAATAAAACTATCCGAAGACCTACCCATTCTGCAAAATACGCTTCTAGGATGGATCGTTTCCGGAAAAATTGGCGGCAATGACAGTGCAAATGCAAGTTGTGGAATCTGCATTCAAGAGGATATAAATCTAGAATCAGCATTGGCTAGGTTATGGCAACTTGATGAAGTTGCAACCTTGGGAAAACAACTATCAACAGCTGAAAAACAGTGTGAAACTCACTTTGCTCAAAATACAGTTATTCAAAATGGAAGATTCATGGTAAAACTACCCTTTCATGAAGGTCCGGAGGCTTTAGGGGAATCGTTTGGGATTGCAAGCAATCGATTTTTGGCCTTGGAACGCCGATTGGCAAAATCACCGGAGACAAGGGATAAATACATACAATTTATGGAAGAGTATGAAAGGTTGGGTCACATGACTCAAGTGGATATTAACTCCATAAATCACCCGAGGTATTTCATTCCTCACCACTACATCTCCAGACCAGAAAGCCGTACCACAAAACTGCGTGTGGTATTTGACGCATCGGCAAAGTCAACCTCTGGAATATCATTGAACGACCTCATGTATACTGGACCCATTGTTCAGAGCGAGCTGTTCACCATTTTACTTCGCTTTCGCATGCCTAAATTCGCATATATCCATTTGTTGTCATGATGTAGTGGTATCCACGCAAAACCATTTGGCGTTTTTCGCAGTAGACAACTTGATTGCGTATGATTCCGGAAAAGGGCTTCTTCACATGCGCACATGGCCGATCCGTGGCTGTAATGAATCTGAATTTTGGGACAGATGTAGCTTCCCTGTGTAATGTCCATGCAATATTGAAATTCCAATTCACTCATTGGAAAGAATTGATCACGAGCCGTGTTTATAGCCAGTATCGGGGCACATGGATCTATTTCAACCATTGTCCCATTGGTCAAGTTGGGGATCGGTACGATATTGAACAGGTCGAATCTGTCATGTTCCACCAGGGGCAAAGTTATACTGAATATTACATGCTTTTGTGTTACTCCTCCTTTAACCTTCATGAGCTGGTACAACTTCAGTAAATCGTCTTGCTGCACCGGTAGTTCTAATGATGCTGTCAACTGAAGTTTTATCTTGTTTATTTCTTGTTGTAATTGGATTGGTGTTAGGAGCAGGGGACTTATTTTCCCGTGATGAGAATCGGTTAACACGTCCAATATGGATGACTGAATGCGTTGTAAGTTGGCTGAGATAAGTGTCAGTTGCGTGGAAAGCGATGAAAACGCTTGAAATATTCTATCTTGGTTTATCGCAGCGGCGTCGGCGCGTATTCCATTAATAATTTGGCTGAGTTGTTGATCGATGAAATGGAACTTTTTGTCGACCGCGATCTGATCTTGCTTCACAATATTTATTGTAGAGTCTACAATAGATGTTTGGTTTTTGATGAGATTGAGCAGATGAGACTCGTTCTCGTTCACTTGTGATACTGTATTGGACATTTGTTCAGCATACTGTGAGTCCAATATACCAAACAATGAATATGCAACATTTCCAATCGCATTTATTGCTCCTCTTTTTTGCCGATTGGATCTCATCATCGAGGCATCCAAGTGCAATGCGGCTTCAGTCTGTTCAAAGTGCCTTACCAGAGAGTGACAGATGCTCTTTTGGTTCATTTCCTGACATAGGAGGCTTAATGCTTTGGTGCCGTTTGAAAGCGCTGCCAATTCTCCCGAGAACGCTTTCAGGTCGTAGTATATAATGAGGTTCCACTCGGTAGATGATATGGCTGCCGATCCAATCCCCTCAAAATGAATGCCAACTTTTGACCCAAATCTTCTATTTTCAATTTGAATTCCCAAAGCTAGGGGAAGAAGTAACAATGTGATCAGCAGCATTGCGAGTCCATTATGCAAGGCGCGGATGTTGTTCTTCGGTGGAGAATCCTTTTCGTCTGTTTCGGCTGCTTGTGGTTCTCTTTCGTTATTTTCTTCCATGGGTAATGGTGCCAACCGATGAATTGATCTCTTGCACGTGCCAGTTGCGGTTTTTACCTCCGCCACCCGCACGCTGTTATCTTGTCCCTTAAACACGTTGAGCACTCGTCCTAATGGCCATTGAAGTACTGGTGTGTTGTCTTCTTTAATGATAACCATGTCACCTATTTTGACATTGTTTTGCTTGTTCTTCCATTTGTTTTTCAACTGTAGCTCTGATAAGTATTCGGTAGACCATCGCTTCCAAAATTCCTGTTTGAGGTAGGAGACCAATTTCCATCTTGTGAGTAGGCTCATTTTTTGTGTTGTGCTGCTTGCATCTAACTGTGCGTTGATTGGTTCTCCAATGAGGAAGTGACCTGGAGTTAGAGCTGTTAGGTCATTAGGGTCGTCGGACATTGGGCTGATCGGTCTAGAGTTGAGGATTCCCTCCACCTCGATGACTACAGTGTCCAATTCTTCGTAAGTCAGTGATGCCGTAGAGGTGCTTCTGACCAGAAGATGCTTGGCTGATTTTACCGCTGCTTCCCATAATCCGCCGAAATGAGGGCTCCTCGGAGGAATAAAATGAAATGTTATTCCTTTTAAAGCGCATTGATTTTTGATTGATTTTTGTGATGAATCAGCATAAACCGCTTGGGTCAATTCAGCTAGCTGATTTCTTGCCCCTACGAAGTTTGTAGCGTTATCACAATATAGATTCTGGCAATGGCCTCTTCAGTGCTCCAATAAATGCCTGGGTCGTCAAATCGCTAACCAGTTCCAGATGCACAGCCTTCGTTGCAAAACAACAGAACACAGCTATATAAGCCTTATGTGGTTTCTTTCCTCTTATCTTGAAGTGCACTGCAAAAGGTCCACAGAAGTCAACTCCGGAATTGATAAATGGTCGTGCCGGCGTTACTCTTGTTGACGGAAGGTTTCCCATAACCTGGAACAGGAGCCTTGGTTTCGCCTTGTTGCATCTCATACAATTGGCCACGATTGATCGAGCCATAATCCTTCCCTTCACTGGCCAGAATCTCTGCCTTGTAAATGATAAAAGCGCTTGAGGTCCACAATGCCGGTTTTCGTAATGGATTGTTTGCATCAATAACTTGGTTATGATGTTGTTGTATGGGAGCAACATAGGATGTTTGGCCTCGTATGGAAGTTCTGATGCTTGTAGGCGGCCCCCCACTCGGATGATGCCTTCATTGTCCAAAAATGGTGACAGACTGCGATATGGACTGTTTTTCCCAACCTCGTTGAATTTTTTCAATTTCTTTAGCTCGTCATCAAAGTCCAACTGTTGCATTATTTGGACGATTGCCATGAGAGACTTGTCTAATTCATGCACGGTCAATGGTATTTTGGCGTCTTCTGATTGTTTTCTCGCCCTGTTGATGAATCGCAACATGTAACCTATAACCTTTTGTAGTGTTTTGAAGGAGGCGTTATGTCGAATATTATAAAGGACGTTTTCTTCAATTACGGGGATTGTAACCGGGATCGATGTCACTTTTCTGCGTTCCATGTTGATGCCCTCGTCGATTGTTGTGTTCGCCTTTGAATATTTTGATGGCCACGTGTCTTCCTCGGTAAGCAATATTTTCGGCCCATTAAACCACAAGCTGCAGGCTTCAAGCTTTCCTGGCGGAAGTCCTCGTGATATAATATCTGCAGGGTTGTCTTTCGAACCTATATGCCGCCATTGCTCAGGAATTGTGTGCTCATGAATTGCAGCTATCCGGTTTGCCACAAATGTTTGATATGATGCTGAGTGCGAATTGATCCATGCTAGTACTATCTGGGAATCAGTCCAATAGTATGTAGGAACATCCAGCTTAAGGTCTGCCCTGACTCTAGCGCTAAGTTGAGCTCCCAAAACTGATGCGCATAGCTCAAGCCGCGGAAGAGTTTGTCGCTTCAACGGCGCTACTCGTGATTTCGCACACAACAGCTTTACCATTACTTGTCCATCGTCTAGCTGTGATCTAATGTATATCACAGCTCCATATGCTTTTTCCGACGCATCTGAGAATACGTGAATTTGTACCTTTGCTGCGATGTGTCCTTCAAATACGTGTCGCGGGACCTGCATGTTATTTAGCTTTTCCAAATTGCTTCGGAATGTTGTCCATGTAGCATTCAATTCGGCCGGTAATGCTTCGTCCCACTCTAGCTTGAGTTGCCATAGATCCTGAATGAAAATTTTCGCCGTGACTACTATTGGTGCTAGTATGCCCAACGGATCGAATAGCCTAGCTATGTCCGCACTAACTGATCGCTTCGTTATGATGTTGTTGCTTGCTAAGCACACCTTTACGCAAAACTTGTCAACTTTAGGCATCCATGTCATACCCAACGTTTTGAAAGTTTGATTGATGTCATTATCAAAATCTATATCGACTTCTTGTTCTCCTAAGCCAACATTTTCGAGCAATTGTGGATGATTGGAACACCACTTTTGCAGGTTGAGACCGCGCTGCTTCAAGATATGTATTAGTTGCTGTTGAATTTCCATGGTTGTAGTTAAGCTATCTGATCCCCCAATTCCGTCATCTACATAAAAGTTTTCTTGTAGGAACTGCGAACCCAATGGATGTGATAGCATATTTTCCTTTGCAATTGTTTGCAAGCATTTCGTTGCCAAATACGGGGCAGATCTGGTCCCATAAGTGATTGTGTTCAATTGATAATGCCTTATTGGCATGCTTGGGTCTTTTCGCCATATGATGAGTTGGAATTTTCTGTCTTCCGGATGCATGAGGATCTGCCTATACATTTTTTCTACATCTGTTGTGAATACGAATTTAGGCATGCGAAAGCGAAGTAAAATGGTGAACAGCTCGCTCTGAACAATGGGTCCAGTATACATGAGGTCGTTCAATGATATTCCAGAGGTTGACTTTGCCGATGCGTCAAATACCACACGCAGTTTTGTGGTACGGCTTTCTGGTCTGGAGATGTAGTGGTGAGGAATGAAATACCTCGGGTGATTTATGGAGTTAATATCCACTTGAGTCATGTGACCCAACCTTTCATACTCTTCCATAAATTGTATGTATTTATCCCTTGTCTCCGGTGATTTTGCCAATCGGCGTTCCAAGGCCAAAAATCGATTGCTTGCAATCCCAAACGATTCCCCTAAAGCCTCCGGACCTTCATGAAAGGGTAGTTTTACCATGAATCTTCCATTTTGAATAACTGTATTTTGAGCAAAGTGAGTTTCACACTGTTTTTCAGCTGTTGATAGTTGTTTTCCCAAGGTTGCAACTTCATCAAGTTGCCATAACCTAGCCAATGCTGATTCTAGATTTATATCCTCTTGAATGCAGATTCCACAACTTGCATTTGCACTGTCATTGCCGCCAATTTTTCCGGAAACGATCCATCCTAGAAGCGTATTTTGCAGAATGGGTAGGTCTTCGGATAGTTTTATTTGTCCGGCTGTCATCAACTGATTGTAGAACTCCGCTCCTAACAATATGTCAATTTTGTTCGGATGATTGAATGATGGATCTGCTAGCGTTATATTGCTGGGAATTTTCCATTCGTCGATATTGATGTCTTGTGAGGGCTGTGGAGATATAATGTGCGGTAGTACTGCTGCTTCTAGCCGTGTTGCGAAACTATTGATCCGTGAATGTAACCCAATATTGACTCGATGTCGTACCTTGGTGAATGTGCGGTAGTACTGCTGCTTCTAGCCGTGTTGCGAAACTATTGATCCGTGAATGTAACCCAATATTGACTCGATGTCGTACCTTGGTGTTACTGGAGCCGATACCATTAATGGAAATTGATGATGATTTTGTTGAAATACCCAATCTTTTCACCAACCGCTCTGTAACAAAATTCACCTGTGAGCCCGAATCCAGGATTGCACGGCACTGCACTTCTGTTCCATTTCCCTTGACCTTTACCATGGCAGTGCTAAGCAGGACATAAGTATTCGTTCGTGAGTGTTCGGCGGTTGCCAGTGAAGCTGCTTCCTGTTTGGAAGCTGTTGCTTTGGTCGTTGATGGTGTAGTATTTTTCAATGCATGCTTTTCAGTTGGAGTGGTTTCCAATGATGACCTTGCGTTTGCGTCTTCAAAATGTAACAATGTGTTATGCTTTTTGTTACATTTCAAACAACTTCTTAGTGGGCAGTATACCGCAGCATGCCCCGGTTTAAGACAGTTGTGGCAGTATCTATGCCTTTGTACAAACTGGAAACGAGCAGATGGAGATTGTTGGAGAAATTGCTTGCATGAAAACAATTGGTGTTTTCCCTTTTTGCACATGTTGCAGTTGTCATTATTAGTATTCTTTGACGTGACCGTAGTGCAGACCTTTGAAGTTTGGTTTGTAGTTTTGATACCCATTGCCTCCAGGGATTGAAAGTGCTTTTCGAGAAATTGCAGGAACTCTGTAAGCGTTTGTACTTCTCGTGGTTTCGATAACGATTGCTCGTAGCGCAGACGTGTGGGTTGATCCAATTTCTTTATTAGCAGATGAATCAGTAGTGGATCCCATGTTGATGTGTCTATTTGTAAATTGTTCAGAGCTAAGAGACATTCTTTGGTTGTGTCATGAAGTTTTTTGATGTTGTCCATTGAAGTCCCTCCCGTCGTACTGAGTAGCTCATTTATTAATTTGCTCACCAGCAAGCGTTTATTGTTGTAACGCTCCAAGAGTACCAACCAAGCCGCTTCGAAATTTTCTTCTGTTGAAGCGAAATGCTTAATAAGATTTCCAGCTTCACCCACCACGTGAGTCTTCAGATAGTACATTTTCTGAATTTTTGCTAGTGGCTGACTTATTACCAGTTGCGTAAATAAGTCGTAGAACTCCTGCCATTTCAGGTAGTTCCCGTCAAACTTTGAAATGGTGATTTTTGGCAATGAAACTGAGTGTGGTTTGAATGTTGCACAACCTGGACTTGATGATTGCATAACCATCACCTCATTATCTGCTGCCTGCAGACAACTCCGCACTCTTTGCTCCAGCACCATGAATTGATCGTAACTGTAACCCTGCTGTGTGGGATTGTCGAACATTTCAAATATTTTAAAGTGAATATCCTCGATGTTTGCCCATAATTTACTGATTACAGGTTGGCATCTTGGTGAAACGGTGTCGTTTAACGCTCGTTCCAATGAAGCCATCATTACTCCTTGCCTGCGTACCAACTTGATGAAACTGTTTGTTTCTGATTCCGGTTGATTCCCCTGTGGTGGTTGTGTTTCAGCCGGCTTTTGTTGAGTTGCAGCTGGCAGCTGGTGATGACTTGCAGCTAGCTGACGCGCTGCAGTTTCGAATACTTCCCTATATTGGACCACTACGTTCATTATGGTGTTGTAGTACTCCTTCGTGAAGTAATCGTGATCCATGGGCAGGTTTTCGAGTACACGAATTTGGGTGTCGGTTGTTTCGAAATTTTCCCATTCGCTGTTTAACCTCCTTAAGCGTTCCTCGTAATATTCCGAGGACTGCTTTCGGGTGGCGGCGTCCTTTTTGAAGTTCCTTATTATGGTTTCAATGTTGGAGCCATATGTTTTTTGTTCGTTGACCAATTCACTGAAGGTTGCCATTTTTTCTTGGGGTCACCAGAATGTTGATTAATGTTATTGCTGCTATCTTGAGCTGCTAACTGACTTTATTAAGCTCTAACCGAACCTTTATATACATACGTAAAAATAGATGTTAACCATTAGCGAAATCTAATACACATATATATTCTTCACCCTTTAAATGCAGACGTAAACAGATTACGTTCACACGGTTAATGACTGCAGACGCAAACACATTCCGTTCACACGGTTAGTATAGCGCAATTGGAATGCAGACGAAATCCAATACGGATCATGTTCCGTGCACTGCATTTTTACAGGGTGGAACATTTTTAGACTTCGCTAATAGTTAACAGGTACCATTCACAACTAAGCAAAAAAATAGTGCCAAAGGGTAACTTCTCCAAGTTTTTAAATTGCTTATTAGAAGAAGACTTTAAAGCGTCAGTATCATTTAAACAGTCTCTTAATGGGACTTATGGAATTTATGAAGAATCAAAACAAGTATACAAACGAAGGGATCAGCTAATTGAAAAAGCGACTTATAACTTAAGTACCAACAAAATAACAACAGAAGAATTTTTAAACCAAATGACCAATTGGGAGAATAATATAGATTTAATCGACAATATTACTGCATTCGAGGCAGAAGAATCTCCAGTAGAAGATTTAGCTGAAAATACGCATGAAGATTCGGGCACAGATTTTTCTGAAAATCCGTCACAATGCATTATATGTTTCACCAATCCACGAGATATACTTTTAACTCCATGTTATCATTTTAAGTTTTGCGCAAATTGCTTTGAAGAGCACAGCAATCGTGCTAGAGTAAATGGCAATACAAGCGTTTTGTGTCCCTTCTGCCGTCAAATTGTCCAAAAATCTACAAAAATATTTGTTTAATTTTAACCTTTTATTCAGTTATGTTTGTTCCATTACTTCATTTTTATACGAAAAATATCTTTCCAAGTTTTTCTTGTTTCTGAATTATTAAATTATTACACAAAAACTTGCTAAAACATGTTCTAATAAATATTCTTATAATAAAGGAATGCAAAGATTTAATAATTTTTATTATTTTATTATTCGAGAACTTTAAATTTCCGCACGGCATGATCTCCCTTTGTCAACACGGGCGTTATTTCTTTTTCAAAAGGGAAATAACGCCCGCTACAAAAGGAAATAGCGCCCGCGGGCTTTATTTCCTTTTTAAAAAGGAAATTACGCCCGCAGGCGTTATTTCCAAATAAAAGGAAATAGTGCCCGCGGGCGTTATTTCTATTTCAAAAGGAAATAACGCCCGTTATCAAAAAGAAATAGCGCCCGCGGGCGTTATTTCTTTTTTAAAAAGGAAATAACGCCCGCGGGCACTATTTCCTTTTGAAAAGGAAATAACGCCCGCCATTAAAAGGAAATAGCGCCCGCGGGCGTTATTTCCAAATAAAAGGAAATAGTGCCCGCGGGCGTTATTTCTATTTCAAAAGGAAATAACGCCCGTTATCAAAAAGAAATAGCGCCCGCGGGCGTTATTTCTTTTTTAAAAAGGAAATAACGCCCGCGGGCACTATTTCCTTTTGAAAAGGAAATAACGCCCGCGGGCGTTATTTCACTGCCCCGTTGATTTCAGCAAAATGAAAAGCTTTTCGTTGATCTAAAAACGTTTAAACTTTTGAATAACGAATTGAAAATAAAATATTTTTATTTTTTTTTGATAGAAATAACGTTATTATGCAGGCCTGACTCAAAGTTTGAATCCATTCATGCAGGGGTCTAATACGTACTAGTACATCCGTATTATTATTATTCTTGAAACATAACGTATGCTTGGAAAAATTCGAAAGCTCTTTTTATAACAATTGTTATTTTTTTTGTTATGATCTGTTTAGCAGGTGACAAGGTTAAACATTTTCATTTTGAGGGCATATTGGGGTCATTTATGGATCATTTTGGGGTCGATTTGTGATATTTTTTTGGATATTGGTTATTTTAGGATACATTTTGGGCGATTTGGGATAATTTTGGGTCATTTTAAAATAATTTTGTGGTCATATTGAAGTCATTTCAGAATAATTTTTTAGTCAATTTCGGGGTCATTTTGGGATAATTTGGTGGTCATTTTAGTATAATTTTTTTGGTAATTGTTTGGTCATTTTAGGATAATTTTTTTGGTCAATTGGGATAATTTTGGGGTCATTTTAGGATAATTTTGGGGTCATTTAAGGGTAATTTTAGGGTCATTTTGGGAACAATTTTGGCCAATTTTTGAATAATTTTGGGTCATTTTAGAATAATTTTGTGGTCATATTGAGGTTATTTCAGAATCATTATTTAGTCAATTTCGGGATAATTTTGGGGTCATTTTGAGATAATTTTGGGGTCAATTTGGGATCATTTTGGCGTCATTTTGGGGTCAATTTGGCATCATATTGGGGTCATTTTAGCATCATTTTGGGTTAATTTTTAGTTCATATTGGGGTCAGTTTTATATATTTTCGATTTTGTTAAAATTAAATACTGAAACAATTAGGTTAGAAATGTAACCTATATATGTATGTCAATACCAGGGTTCACTAAAAAATAGTAACTAAATAAAAGGTGTAAATAAAGGTGTAATGAGCAACAGCTTCTTTGCGCAAAGGTTTTTTAGCACCCTGTTTATATTTTAACAATACACAGAACGAATTATCAATAACATGTATAGTGAAAAGGGAGAGTAAATAAAGAGAAAAAACAAAACTATTCTGTTATTTTGAATGTGTGTTCTATTTATGATTGTCCTACGGAAGGTTTTGCTTACCCTTGGTATTTAGCATATTCGGCTGGTATTTTCTGCTCTTTTACAATGAAATTCTAAATTCTTAGATACAGAATTAAGATTTTTTCCAGTGACACAACAAAACAAAGTGAGTACTTGGGGAAATTACTGAGACTTTTTGGTTTTGTAGATATAACGGGAGAACTACTTAACGCATATACCCAATCTTCTTCTTTTCGGTCTTATATTTTTTGAGATATCCTCCAAGCCAGTAGAGATATTAACCACATTCCTTACTGCAGTACCTATTATCACCCTGAGCTAATAACTTCAACGCTGAGCCATAAATTCGAGTTTATTGACAACTAAAAAAATTCCCCTTAAAATTGAGTTTACGAAAAAGGGAACTTTGCCAAAAATTAAAGATTTTGACCATTTGCAGCTTTTGCATGCATAACCCAAGTAAACTATGAAACTTGGCCATAAAACCCAGGGGTTCAAAGCCGATTTTAGACATAGAGTGCATTTAGAAAAGTAATGATGGTATTTGTTTCCTTTAGCACCCAACTGCTAAAAAATTAGCTAAAATTAGAGGGAGGGAGGTTATCGGGATACACTTAGCTATCATTCGCCGGTCTTGGCCTACAGTTATTAATAAAAAAATGTTGACACCAAATTGACCACTTTGGGGCGAAAGTCTGGCTACATGTCGCACAATTTTTGTAGGCAAATAATGCTATTGAATTGTGCTCATCACTGACAACGAACTGTGAAACAATTAGCTTGATGTTAATAAATATTTTGATGACGTCATTTTGACATATTTGGGTTGTCGGTCCCACTTTATGTCGCACACAATTTGTAGGCCACATATATTCGTGAGTTGGTTACGACAGTGGCAGTTAGGTTAGGTTAGGTCAGATTCAAGTGGCTGCCGCAGAGGCACATTTAGGCCAGTTTTGAAAGGCCCGTTGTGATACCACCAAAACTAGGAAAGTCAGACCCGGGACCCGGCCATATGGAAAATCCCTGAGTTGTTGGGATTTTCCACATAGCAGAATCCCGGGACTGACACTCCTAAACCGACACCGTTACTCCTCCTCGAACCACTTAGATGACTTTGTGAAGGCCATCAAGTCCTTTATGTCCAGTTCCGCTATCTGGCTTAGGCTATGCAGGAAGGGAACTCCCAAAAAGCGCGTTCTCGCGCCGTTTAAAGCAGGGCAGTTGCAGATGATGTGCTTCAGCGGGCAGTGCCTAGTTAGAACGCCTATTAATCTCTCCTTCTTAGGGCGTTAATGCTTCTAGGTCTTTTATGATCCCAGTTTGGCCACGTTTGTTTGGATGTCCGGCACCCTGGGGATTGTTGCCACCTTTCGTTGGCTTGACGGAATGTGTACTCCTTCAGCATTAGCTTGCATGTGGCAAACGGCATACCTAAGCGCTCTTTATCCCGAAGAACCTGCTTGGTCTTACCCTGCCTGGCAAGTTCGTCTGCCTTACAGTTTCCCTTAGTGTCCCTGTGTCCCGGTTCTGTTGAGCCATCTCTTGAAGAGATCGACGACAGCTGAGCGTCAGTTCAGAGTTGAACGAATAAGAGCCAAGAGCTTTGATGGCCGGCTGGCTGTCGCTGATAATGAAATTTGTTAAAAGCCCCTTCAATGTCAAGGAAGGCCACGAGACAGTTATCCTTTTCACCCAACGATTTTTCAATGATAGAGACTAGGCTTTGAAGCGCAGTTTCTGTTGATTTACCCTTGGTGTAAGCATGCTGATAGCTGGAGATAAGGTTGCTATCAATAGTAGTGGAGAGGTAGTCGCTGATTATCCTCGCCGAAAGCGCGTTTACTTATCCAAATCGCGGCATCCAAGATTGCTGAGACTTCCGCCTGGACGACGCTACAATGATCAGGTAGTCTGAAGGAGAGCTCAAGTTCCAGATCCCTTGAATAAACCGCTCCTCCAACTCTGCCGTCTAGCTTCGAGCCGTCAGTGTAAACAGAAATGCCGCCATTAGTAGCGGGGCAGCGATCCATCCTCTCCCATTCTTCCCTGCCTGGAATGTTTGTTTTGAAACAGCTGTCTCCGACTGTTGTGGCCGCACATCGATCTGTGCTCAGAGGGAGAAAACTGTAAGATCCTATAATACTGGAGCAAGCATTTGCTTCTCTGAATACCTTCTCACAGATTTTGTAAACACTGTTTGAACCTACGCTCAATAAAGTTGACGGGCTGGTTCATGTTTATTATTGCTGCCAGGGCTCCCAAATAACTCTGTGCTCAGAGGGAGAAAACTGTAAGATCCTAGAATACTGGAGTGTCCAGACGTTTCCCTTAGGCGCAGAGCCGCTGCTGCCTGGTACGCTTCCAAATCGAGTGGCAGAATGCCTAGAATGGCCTGAAGAGCTTTATTGGGCGTTGTTCTTAGCGCGCCGCTTATACAGATCATGCCAGATCTATGGACTTTACCTAACAGATTCCGGTTTGTGGCCTTGCTCAGCGCAGGCCACCACATCACGACTCTATATAGCATGATAGGTCGGATAATTGCAGTGTAAATCCATCTGCATATTTTGGTGCTGAGACCCCACTTTTTGCCAATGGCTCTTTTGCATGTGTAAAGTGCAACACATGCCTTCCTCTGGCGCTGAAGAATATTATCCTTCCAGTTTAACTTCCTGTCCAGAACTGTGCCCAAGAATTTGGCTTCATCAGGCAACTTCAGGCTCACGCCATTAAGTTCTGGTAGGTCCAGCGGTGGTATTTTGTACCGGCTGGTGTAGAGAACGAGTTCCACTTTTCTCGGGTTGATACTAAGTCCGCAACGAGGGGACACGAGACTTCACGCAGTGCTACTTGCATCAAGTCACACAGAGTTTGTGGGAATTTGCCCCTGTATGCAATGGCTAAATCGTCTGCATATGCCACTACCTTCCCGCCCCCCAGCATGTGCAACGAGTTGACAGTGAGCTTTCATAGAAGCGGGGAGAGAACATCACCCTAAAGCGTTCCCCTTGTGACATAGCGTGATAAATCAACCGTACCAAGTGATGAAGATATTTTCCTCCCCCGTAGTATTTGATCGATTAGTCCAGTTAGGGATCTGCTTGTGTTAAGATTAGTAAGATCGGTGTTATAAGCCTCCGGACTTAAATTTTTGAAAGCCCCTTCAATTTCAAGGAAGGCCACGAGACAGTAATCCTTTCCACCCAACGATTTTTCAATGGTAGAGACTAGGCTGTGAAGCGCAGTATCTGTTGATTTACCCTTGGTGTAAGCATGCTGATAGCTGGAGATAAGGTTGCTATCAATAGTAGTGGAGAGGTAGTCGCTGAATATCCTCTCGAAGGTTTTGAGTGCAAAGGACGAGAGGCTGATGGGTCTGTAGTCGTTTGGCCCGTAGTGGGAGGTCTTCCCAGCCTTAGGAATAAACACTACCGTGGCGTGTCTCCAGGAGCACGGAACGTAGTTGAGAGCCAGGCAGGCTGTATAGAGAAATTCTAACCATTTGGTTGATGTCTCCAGCGTGTTAATGAGTTGCGCGGGGATAATCTCATCCGGTCCGGCAGCCTTAAACGGTTCATAGCTCTAAACTGCCCGCCTTACCCTTTCCTCCGTGATGGGTATATTTACAGCCAGGGTTGTTGAAGGTGCTGACGGTGTAATATGCAAGTTACCCGGAAAATGTGTGTTCAAGAGCAGCTCAAGGGCTTCCCCTTCCGTGCTGGTCCAGGATCCGTCAGGCTGGTAGGTCACATTTCATTGTGTAGCTGCCAGTTGGTATTGCGTGGATTGCGTTTCATAATAGCTTGCTGTACACGAAAGTCCAACACTATTTCTATATATCGGTGGTCGGAGAATGAGTGTTCTTCAAGAACACGGTATTTTCTGACCCACTCATAAGCGCCTTCACTACAAATAGTGGGATCTATGACCTCCCTACGGGTTTTTGTGATGAAAGTAGGCTCGCTACCCACGTTGAAAACTACCAGGTTGGTTGTTAATAGGTAGTCAAACAGAGACTCGCCTCTGGCATTGATATCGGAGCTTCCTCATTGGACGTGATGAGCATTCGGACGCTAATAATAAGACGACCAGTACAAAAATTTGACACCAGATCTCTCACCTCCCTTTGTGGTGGAGGTTCCTCAGCGTCGTAGGGTATATAGACCGACGCCATCGTCAGGCTGGTGCTGCCGACTGTTAAACTGGCAGCGGTAATGTCACCATTGGTATAGTTAGGTAGAAGAAAGGTGTTGAGGTCAGACTTAACCAAAATACAGGTTCCGACTTTGCCCTCCTCGCTGGCTCGAATGAGCTTCAAACCCTTATTCCCCAATCCGCAGATCCTCGAGCTGTTGACCCAGGGTTCATGGATGAGGACCATATTCACGTCGCCTTTAGAAAGACGACTACTTAAAGCAGCCGAGGCTACTTTAGATTTGTGCAGGTTTATCTGAAGCACCACCAACATGGGAGCGATCAGACTTCCCTGCCGTCCCCATATCGTCGAGGTCTGCCCTGTCCCTAAGGCTGTCTCTCAACGACGAGTTCAGAGCAATTGGCGATTTAGCGTAGCGAGAGCCCTGCTGTCTGAGGCTTCAGAAATATTGCCCTTAGGATGGGCTGCTACCACCGTGACGTCGAGGCCTTTCCCGTCTACCATGCTGTCTTCCATCTCCGAGTTGTCGGATAACATGCTTTCGCGTCGGACTCCTCGGTTTCCTCTAGCGGTACTTCGATTTCCGAGTCTCCCGGAACAGCCGCGATGGCAGCGCGCTGTGCATCGCCACGGTATACGTGGATGAAGATCTAGCCTACACTGTAGGCTCGAGTGCCTCCTTATTCATGGTGAAGCCCACTTGTCTATCAGGCCCTACCGCATCCCCGACCAGAGTGACACTCCATTCCTGCGTCGGGAGTGACGGATTCATTATCCGCAGCACCGTGAGAATTCTCTCAGGCTCTGCAGGGATGGCAGGAATCCATGCCGTTGCTCTTGGCCGAGCCGGAATGTCTTTCCAGTCGCCGACCTCGATTTTTGCACCTTCGTAGACTTCACCCAGTCTTGCAGCTGCTGCCTTGTAGAGTGCAACAGTTCTTGCGTCATCGCACGCGACAAGTTTGATCTGTCCCTGGTGCCAGCCCGATCCCGGGACCACCGCCGAACCACTTGGAGACGCCAAATAAACGTCGACGACAGCGTTTCCGAGTGCATTCCGGACATGCCGCCACTGGTCCTTGGTGATGGCCAAACGGTCGTTGCCTCGGTCAAGAATGCCTATAAGGATCCTGTCCTTGGTTACATCAGCAAAGCTTGGTTGCCCACTCCGGTGGTGTTTTGATGCCGCTTGGGATGGGGTTTTAACTCCAAGTCCGATCTCTGGAGTTTGAAAGATTTAGGTTTACCCTCTGTGGCACATAACTGCTTTGAAATTCGGTATCAGAGTTTGTGCTAACTCCACACACTTCCTGGAGCTCGGCGACAGCGCTTCCAGAGGAACTGCCTCATATTTCTTCAGGATCCTAGCGGTTAATCGTTTTTCCAGGTACGCAGGGCGACGGGGAGATGTCTCTTGGGAGTCCGGACCCGTGTTTCCATCGCGGTCGCTCCATTTGCTGACAGCCCATTCTCTGCTTCTCTTTCCTATGGATCTCTGTGGCCAGGTCGTGAGACCATTGCCACAGTCGTTGAGAGACTGGTTTCCATACCAGCGGTTGATGGAAGTTCAGCATGCGCCGTTGTTCGCTTAGCGCGTAGGCAGCCGCACTGGTGCTGGCTCCCATCAAGTCAATCTTACTTGAAGATTTATAGGTTGACTGACCCGTAGTTGCCATCGCTGTCAGTCCCCCCGGTTAATTTTGAAGTGGAGGTTGTCCTCCGACGCTGTGCTTTCCCTTGATCCAGCATAGCCCTCCTCTGCTGAGGAGTGAACGTAGTTGTTAGTTGTTTAAAGTTTTGTTTTGTGTTTTTCATCTTATTCGTACGACCCATCGCTGGACAAAGCCAGCTTAGGGTCAAGGAGAGAGCGAGGGGAAAGTGTGTCATCCGCCGCGGCAGAGCCCCATACCGAGGTAAGGCCATAGTTACTCTACGAGGCTGCCCGGTATCATAGAGGCTCCGTTTGATTACAGCCACGATTTGCCTCCCGGCTGCAAACGTCCAATGGGCACGTGGTCGCATAACACCCTGGATTGGGAGGGGGAAGATCTTTGTCGTCGCGCCAGAGAGGCTAGGCTTATCTCGTGATGTAGTACCGGGCGGCGCTATGGTCACAAGGGCTGCGCAGCTCTGTGGCTATCGGCAAGGTGTCCACTCTTCACGAGGGACAGTGGCAGTTAGTGAAATAAAAATAAAACGGTTATTCATAAAAAATTTGAATGCGCCGAATTGACATGTTCCACGCCCCCTACCTCCCAAGGGTCGCACATTCCAGAATTTTCGAAGATAAAGTTGGGCGTCTCGGCGAAAGGAAGTCGCTCAGAAAAACTTAGCTTGTTATTAATCAACAACACCATGTCTATAGGGGCTCTCGTACTAGTAGTTTTGACCACATATCTGCATGGAGAACATCGTTATTGGGATGTGAGATCGCCGGTTATCTAAAAGCCAGAAACTGTATACATATTTCTTTTTCGTCTAATGTATACGAAGACTCCAAATTATCTATATGAAAAACTTATCTTTCCATGATCGGAAAGATGTCTTAACCTAATGTTGCCATACTTTAACCTTAAGAACTCTGTTAGAATGTTTTTCATCAATGCTGTTAGAATTAGGAACTCTGTACCCTCTGGCATAAAAAGCAAATTGAACAGGAGTAACTTCAAAGATGTCTTATACAAATACTTTTTCTCAAATTGAACCACTACATAATGTACTTTTACATATTTTTTGATGCGTGTTACGATAATATACTTATTGTTTGTTTTTAATAATTTATTGTTAATTTAACTTATCGTTGAATATCTTTAACTTATCGTTAAATATCTTTAACTATTTTTAAATATTTTGGACCTGGTTTTTTTCTGTTGTGCAAAAAGAGATGTAAATCTTACTATACTAATATTTATGTAATAAATTGAATTGAATTGAAATAAAATGCTCAAATTATCAAAGCTGGCAATGGCCCGACCCCAAAAACACCGACTTGCCACTTCCTATCCTGGCAGAAACCCTGGGCAAGTCCGTTCAAAGGTGGTGCATTTTCTCCAAAATATGCGCCATCGCGTACCGCTATGAAATTTCATAGTGAGGTTCTACTCGATGTTCTGAAGCTATTATCACGAACTTGCCTAGGCTAATCCTGGCAGAAAAAAAAACTTGCCAGATTTTAAGTTCGTTCTGCGACTATTTTAGTGTGTTTCGGAAAACTTCATTTCTTATGTATACAATAGTGTTTTTCTATCCCCCATTCATAACAGACCAGCACGAGCAGATTTTGTTGCACAACTTTTGACGAAATCAAATTTTCGCTCATTTTGTGAGGTCCGTAAATCCAAGAAAGACCCAGTAAATATGATATAAGTCTTTGGAAGGCTGAATATGATAGCCCAAACATTTGTCTAAGCTAAGAAGCTAAGCAAGTTTCTCCATGTAAAGTTTACAAGTAGAAAGTTGAACAAATTTCACTTCTCCTTAGTATCTGACCTTGGAGAGTAAAGACAAATGTTTGGGGTATCATATTCTTGTCGATTTATTCTGTTATGAATTTCATTTCAATGAATGGGGGATAGTAAACAGCTATTGTATGATTAAGAGAAATGTTCAGGCTTTCAAAATCATGTACTTTGATCCAAATATGGTTTTTAACCTTAGAACCGTCCTTCCTTTTTCAAACGCATTTCCGTCCTTTGGGGTGCTGTATACCCCAGTGTATTTTGTATTAGCGTTTTAGAAGAAAACTACAATTTACGAACAAAAAATTTTCGAATTGACACTTAAAGTAAAAGGTCTGTTTACTGAACAAAAAAAGTTCAGAGCAGAATAGAGCAGAGCAGAGAAGGGCAGCTGTCACAATAGAAATAGAGCAACTCAGATCAGAAATGCCATGAAACACTTGAATCTCGATAGTGTCTATTTATTTGATTTTTTTGTTTAAATCCTCAAAATTAATGCAAATGCACGTATACTCAAACGTTGTTTTTCTTGCAAACTATTTTTTTTGAAACTTTCAAAAATTTATTTTTTCTTGACTGGCAATGGTTTCTTTGCTCTAACTTCATCATCATCATTTATTGGCGCTTAACCGCCTAAGTTATTCCTTTTTGCGATAACTGACGCCAATTGGAAACCCCAAGGGAGTTTCAGTCATCCTCCACCTGTTGTTTCCATCTCAGTCGAGGCCTCCCCCTTCCTCTGCTGCCGAATTCAGGCGACGATAGGAAAACCTTCTGTGATGGAGCTTCTTTGTCCATTCGCATAACATGGCCCAGCCAGCGGAGTCTTTGGGCTTTAATTCGCTGGACTATGGTCAGATATGCGTAGAGCTCGTACAGCTCATCGTAAAATTTCCTTCGATACTCGCCGTTGGCATCACGGGAAGGACCATAAATCTTCCGGAGAACTTTTCTCTCAAATACTCCAAGGGCCATCTCATCTTCTCTTGACATTGTCCATGAATCTGAGCCATACATCAGGACAGGTATGATGAGAGACTTATAGAGCGTGATCTTTGTTCTTCGAGAGAGGTCTTTACTTCTCAATTGCCTACTCAGTCCAAAGTAGCACTTGTTGGCAAGAGTGATTGTGCGCTGGATTTCTAGACTGATATTATTTTCGGTGTTATTGTTTTCTTTGATGACAGCAAATACTTCGTCTTGTCCTCGTTCACGGCAAGACCCACTTTTTTCGCTTCCTTATCCAGTCCAGAGAAGGCAGCGCTTACGGCGCGGTTGTTAATGCCAATGATATCAATATCATCGGCATACGCCAGCAATTGCACGCTCTTGTAAAAGATTGTACCATTGCGGTTTAGCTCTGCTGCTCGAATTATCTTCTCCAGCATCAGATTGAAGAAATCGCACGAAAGGGAGTCGCCCTGTCTGAAGCCTCGTTTGGTTTCAAATCGCTCAGAGAGGTCCTTCCCGATTCTGACGGAGCTGCTGGTATTGCTCAACGTCATTTGGCAAAGCCGTATAAGCTTTGCAGGGAAGTCAAATTCAGACATGGCGGCATACAGGCAACTCCTTTTTGCGCTGTCAAAAGCTGCTTTGAAGTCGACAAAAAGATGGTGTGTGTCGATTCTTTTATCATGGGCCTTCTCCAGGATTTGGCGTATCGTGAAAATCTGGTCGATGGTAGACTTACCAGGTCTAAAGCCACACTGATCAGGTCCAATCAGTTTGTCTACGATGGGCTTCAGCCTTTCACACAACACGCTAGAAAGAACGTTATATGCGATATTAAGAAAACTGATTCGGCGGTAGTTGGTGCGGTTAGCGGGATCGCCTTTCTTGTGGATTGGGCATAGCACACTTAAATTCCAATCCGGAGGCATGCATTCCTCTGACCATATTCTGCATAAGAGCTGATGCATGCTTTTTACCAGCTCTTCGCCCCCGTGTTTTAACAGCTCGGCGGGTAGTCCGACTTTTCCAGGCGCTTTGTTGTTTTTGAGCCGGCATATAGCTATCTTCACTTCATCATAGTCAGGTGGTGGGACGACTTTTCCATCGTCAGGGATTGGGGTATCGGGTTCGAAGTCTCCCTCGCAATTTAGCAGTGAGGTGAAGTCTCCCTCCATAATTTAAGTACACTTTGTACGTCGGTTACCAGGTCGCCATTATTGTCCTTACAGGAGCTTGCCCCGGTCTTAAAACCTTCCGTCATCCGCCGGATCTTTTCATAGAATTTTCGGGCATCATTCCTGTCACCCAGCATCTCAAGCTTCTCACACTCACGCCTTCCGGCCTCACTTTTCTTTTTTCTGAAAAGGCGTCTCTCTTCCTTCTTTGCCTCGCGATATTGTTGCCATATACTGCGGGTTGCGCCCGTTCACAACGTCTCCTTGTAGGCAGCGTCCTTTTTTTTCGAGGCACTTGTGCATGCCTCATCGTACCAGCTGTTCTTGCGGGCTAGCTGGAACCCTATAGTGGCCTCAGCGGCGGTACAAAATGAGTGCGAGATATGCTTCCATTGCTCGGTTACATCGTTAGGTCGAGGATTGCCCTCTGCTAGCAGGTGTGAGAGTCGAGTTGTGAAATTATCAGCTGTCTGTGTCATGCGCAGCTTCTCGACGTCAAACTTTCCTTCCGTTACTGTGCGCACTTTCTTCGTTGCACAGAGGCGTGGGCGTATCTTGGCTGCGACAAGATAATGGTCCGAGTCGATATTGGGACCACGCAGTGTACGCACGTCCAGAACGGTGGAGCTATGTTTGCCGTCAATCATGACATGATCAATCTGGTTTCTTGTTCTTTGATCAGGGGACAGCCAGGTGGCTTGGGGTATTCGTTTATGCTGGAACCTAGTACTACTGATGATCATATTGCGAGCAGCGGCGAAGTCAATCAACCTAGTGCCGTTGGGTGATGCGAAGTCTCTTTCCCACCACGAATCCTACACCACGCGCTTTGCCGCGTGTCTGGCCACTGTAGTACCTATACGTCACAAGGTCCGATGGTCGTCTTTCCTTGTCCCGTCTATCGCATTTCCTGCAGGGCGGTGATACCAGCCTTTGCTTTCACGAGGACATCAACTTACTCCACAAAAAAGCTAGAGCAGAAATTTGTGATCTGGATTACATTAGTTTTGTTCTGAGCCCACTCATGAAACAAAAGATAGAGCAACCTAGAGCAAGAAAAGTGTTCATGAAACACAATTTTGTGAAATATCTCAACCTGACGTAAGCTAGAGGAGCTCAATCAACAAACCTAAAATAAAATCATAAAAAAAATCTAAATTCTGTAATTTGCTTTTAGTTTTAGTTTTATTTTGAAATAAGAAATATAATGTATAAACAAAATAAACTAAAAAATTCGTAAATAAATCATTCAAAAAATCATTCAAAAAATAGCAATGCTCGAAAATACTACAGATGGCGAGTACTACACCCTATAGACGTATACGGGAAATCTCGCGTTTGAGCTTTTATCACTAAAACCTTTAAATCGAATATCATAAATTAGTTCAATACATCGAGCGGTGTGCGCAAAAATGACGTATGAACCAAAAAGTAAATTGTTCAGGAGACGTTTTTTTTTTTAATTTCTTTGCATCCATATTATATATTGTCATGAAATTTGGTGAGTAACTTTATTTAGTTCCTTTATATATAATGCAGTAAATATTTTTTTAATATTCGTAGCATAAGGGTCATTTTTGGCTCATACGTCTTTTTTGTCTGCACAAAATAAAGCCACTGCCTGAAAATTTTGCTGTTACGTCAAAATTTTTTCAACAAATGTTTGTTTTCTGTTCTATTCTTTTGATATTTCCAATTATGCATATATATATCAAGTCTTTTGAGTTATATTCAATATTTTTCATAAAAAAAAGTTTTAAATGGATGCAACTAAATTAGTACATATGTATGAAAATAAATGTGTTCTTCCAAACCAATTTTGAAATGAAAATTATGTAGGTACATACATACATATGGAAATTTAATCTTTCAATTGCAGTCTTCCTCTTAGTCTGTCTCAGGAAGGCGATCCTTGACATTCTCATCGTGTTGCAAATTAAAAAACTCGGTGTGATACTGTCGAGGTGGTGTGATGTTTTCGCAAGTTTTCTTTTTAATCCTTGTATGTAGGTAGGTAGGTAGGTAGAAGTGGCTGCCGCAAAGGCACACTTAGGCCAGTAATAAAAGGCCCGTTGTGATACCACCAAACACTAGGAAAGTCAGTCCCGGGGCCCGGCCATATGGAAAATCCCAGTGCTGTCGGGACTCTCCATATAGCCGAAACCCGGGACTGTCACTCCTAACCGACACCGCTACCCCTCCTCGAACCATTTTGATAACTTGATGAAGGCCATCAAGTCCTTTATGTCTAGCTCCGCGACCTGGCTTAAGCTAACCAGGAAGGGAACTCCCAGAGAGCGCCTTCTCGCTCCGCTTAAGGCCGGGCAGTTGCAGATGAGGTGCTCCACCGTTTCCTCTTCCTCATCATCTTTGCAACTCCTGCAGCATCGTCGGTAGGGAACGCCTAGCCTTGCTGCGTGCCTACCAATAAGGCAGTGCCGGTTAAAACACCTATTAATATGGAGATTTCCTTCCTTTTTAGGGCGTATATGTGTCTAGATCTTTTAAGATCGCATTTTGGCCAGGTTTGCTTGGATATCCGGCACCCTGGGGCTTGTAGCCATCTTTCGTTGGCTTCGCGGAGTGTATGCTCCTTCAGCATTAGCTTGCACGTGGCAAACGGCATACCTATGCGCTCTTTATCTTGAAGAATCTGCTTGGTCGTGCCCTGCCTGGCAAGTTCGTCTGCCCTACAGTTTCCCTCAATGTCCCTGTGTCCCGGGACTTGGCTGTCGCTGAAAATACAGATATCCTGTCTGGTGGTGCGTTCACCTATCCAAGTCACGGCGTCCATGATTGCTGAAACTTCAGCCTGGAAGACGCTGCAGTGATCAGGTAGTCTAAAGGAGAGTTCTAGGTCCAAATCCCTTGAGTAAACCCCTCCTCCGACTCTGCCGTCTAACTTCGAGCCGTCGGTGTATATAAAAGTGCCGCCATTAGTAGCGGGACACCGATCTATGTTCTCCCAGTCTTCCCTGCTGGGAATGTTTATTCTAAAACAAGAATCTCCGACTGTTGTGGTCGCACACCGATCTGTGCTCAGAGGGAGAAAGCTGTAAGATCTTAGAATACAGGAGTGTCCAATAGTGCTTGCGCCCCAGACGGACGTTTCCCTTAGACGCACAGCCGATGCTGCTGCTGCCCGGTACCCTTCCAGATCGAGTGGCAAAAAGCCAAGAATGGCCTGGAGAGCTTTGGGCGTTGTTCTTAACGCCCCGCTTATACAGATCATGCTCGATCTGTGGACTTTCCCTAACAGATTTAGGTTTGTTGCCTTTCTTAGCGCAGCCCACCATACCACGACTCCATACAGCATAATTGGCTGGATTATCGCAGTGTAGATCCATCTGCAAATTTTGGGGCTGAGCCCCCATTTTTTGCCAATGGCTCTTTTACACGTGTAAAGTGCAATGCACGCTTTTCTCTGGCGCTGGATGACATTCTCCTTCCAGTTAAGCTTTCTATCTAGAACTGTGCCTAGGAATTTGGCTTTGTCAGCTAAGTTCAGGCGCACGCCATCTAGTTCTGGTAGGTTCAATGGTGATATCTTGTACCGCCTGGTATAAAGGACAAGCTCCACCTCTCCCGGGTTGATGCTAAGTCCGCAGCGAGAGGACCATGAAGAAACTTCTCGCAGTGCTACTTGCATCAAGTCACACAGGGTTTGTGGGAATTTGCCCCTATATGCAATAGCTAAATCGTCTGCATATGCCACTATCTTCCCGCCCCCCCCCCCCCCCCCACCTTGTGTCTCGTAGCAGCGAGTTTACGGTGAGGTTCCATAGGAGCGGGGAGAGAACACCACCCTGAGGCGTTCCTCTTGTGACATAGCGTGAAAGATCAACTGTTCCCAGTGAAGAAACTATTTTCCTTCCCTTTAGTAGTTGATCAATTAGTCCAATAAGAGACCTATTTATGCCCAGGTTTGTTAAAGCAGTGTTAATAGCCTCCGGCCTTATATTGTTGAAAGCCCCTTCGATGTCCAGAAAGGCCACGAGACAGTACTCCTTTTCATGCAATGATTTTTCAACAATAGAGACTAGGCTGTGGAGCGCAGTTTCCGTTGATTTACCTTTGGTGTATGCATGTTGATAGCTAGAAATAAGGTTGCTATCAATAGTAGAGGAGAGATAATCGCTAATTATCCTCTCGAAGGTTTTAAGTGCAAAAGACGAGAGACTGATCGGTCTGTAGTCTTTAGGCTCATAGTGTGAGGCCTTCCCAGCCTTTGGAATAAAGACTACCGTGGCGCTTCTCCAGGAGCACGGAATGTAATTAAGAGCCAGGCAGGCTGAATAGAGAACTACCAGCCATTTAGCTGATATTTCCAGCGTGTTTATGAGTTGTGCGGGGAAAATCCCGTCTGGCCCAGCTGCCTTGAACGGCTCAAAGCTTTTGATTGCCCACCGTAATGGGTATGTTTACCGCCAGGTTTGTTGCAGATGCTACAGGTGCATCATACAAGTTCCCCGGAAAGTGTGTGTTCAGGAGCAGCTCCAGGGTTTCCCCTTCCGTGCTGGTCCAAGATCCGTCAGGCTTCCGTAAATAGCTAATGGCTGTTTGAGTTTTTGATAGCACTCGTCTAAGTCTCACTGTATCATCGACTTTTTCGACCCCAGTGCAGAAATTTCTCCACGAAGTTCTCTTCGCTTGCCTTAGAGCCTTTTTATAGGCCCTCAGTTTAGCTTTATATTCGAGCCATTCAGGCTCCGTACCGATGCTCTTGGCCTTGTTAAATTGCTTCCTGCATGATATACGGAACGAATCCAGGTCGTAAGACCACCAGTGGGGTCTATGTTTGCCGCGTGGTTTTGGTACTGGGCAAGCCTGCTCTAGGGCATTTGAGAGCGCCGTTGTAAAGGTCGTTACCAGATCATCCAGTTCTCCCACTGATGAGGGGGCTTGTGGAGGTAATACTGGTAGGTCCCTAGCTAATATTTGGTTATGTAGCTGCCAGTTAGTGTTGCGTGGATTTCGTTTCATAACTGGCTGCTCAACAATAAAGTCTAACACAATTTCTATGTACCGATGGTCAGAAAATGAATGCTCATCAAGAACACGCCATTTTCTGACCCACTCATAAGCGCCTTCGCTACAAACAGTGAGGTCTATAACCTCCCTACGAGCTTTAGTTATAAAAGTAGGCTCGTTACCCACGTTACAAACCACCAGGTTAGTTGTTAGTAGGTAGTCAAACAGAGACTCGCCCCTAACGTTAATATCGGAGCTTCCCCACTGGACGTGATGAGCATTAGCGTCAGCTCCAATAATAAGATGGCCCGTACAGAAATTATCCACCAGATCTTTCACCTCCTTTTGTGGAGGAGGTTCTTCGGCGTCATAGGGCATATAGACTGACGCCATCGTTAGGCTGGTGCTGCCGACTGTTAAGCTGGCAGCTGTAACGTCACCATTTGAGTAGTTGGGTAATAGAAAGGTGTTTAGCTCAGACTTTACCAAAATACAGGTTCTGACCTTGCCCTCATCATTGGCTTGGATGAGCTTGTACCCCTTAGTCCCCAATCCACAGATCCTAGAGCTATTGACCCAGGGCTCTTGGATAAGGACCACGTCTACGTCGCCTTTAGAACTGTACTGTGATGTAGGTACTTCCTCGATAAAATTTTCAATTGATTCTTATATAGAGGAAGTGGTCCATTTGTTATTATATGAGTTGTTGCGAAACACCCTTCAAACAATTTGTAACACCCCCAAAATCTGGTTCTAAGGTCAAAAAGCGTTTTTTTTTTTTAAAAAAACGCATTAAAAACAAATTTTCGGCCGCTTTCAAAATTCTAAATGGTTTTGGAGTCGGGAAATTAGAACTCGTTTAGAGGTATGCTTCCTTCGGCAAAGTATTTTACTTTTATCCCTAAAATACGATTTTCCTTGTCAAAATATTAGATTTTAGATTATGCTGCGTAACATGAAAACTTGAAGTCCTTTCCAAAAAACAAAAAGAATGGTATAACTAAGTAGTGATTTCCTCTAGAAGATATATGTCCAAAAAATATCATTCATTTTCAATTTCAATTTTTCAAAAAAATTCCACTTCTCGCGTGAAAAACATGTCATATTTTTTCAAATGGACAAAACACTATATATATTTCAAAAGTTTCAACATTTCTATATATTAAACCATTAAGAATTTTTAAATCGGTTGAAAATTGGTTTTTAATGAATTTTGTATACGAAAAAACTGAAAAAACGATTTTTTTACCTTAAAACCAGATTTTGGGAGTGTTACAAAGTTTTCGAAAGGTGTTTCGTGTATAATTCGACCAAATAAACAATCTCTACTAGGTCGCTTTAAAAGTGTATTCACTTTTTTTTTGGAACACTGTGTTAGTTACTTGTTTTACCTAAAAAATACTTCAAACTTGTAGAAATATTAAAAGCGGAATTACCTCAGATAGCGAGGACGTCATATTAAAAACAAAAACGCAATAAAGAACAAAGCACATTGGTATTAAATCACTTTTTCAACCACTAATTTCAAAAGAGGGCGGCCGCCGTGGTGTAGCGGTTAAGTGTTTGGCCTTCTGCACCAAGTCGTGGCGGTTCGATGCCCGGCAAAAGTAACATCAAAAATTATTTAGAAAAAGAATTTTTCTAAAACGGGGTCGCCCCTCGGCAGTAGTTTGGCAAACTCTCCGGGTGTATTTCTGCCATGAGAAGCTTCTCAGCAAAAAATTCATTTGCTTTGCAAATGCCGTTCGAAGTCGGCAAAAAACTGTAGGCCCCGCCAACTTGTAGGAAAACTCAAAAAGCAACACACCACAAGTTGGAAAGAGAAGCTCGGCTAAAAATCTCGTTAGAGGTTACGATCACCTGTTGGTATATCGACGCCATTAGTTTTTTTTTTTTTTTTTTTGTATAGTTATGAAGTTTTATTTGTGGATTGAATCCAATGTATATATTTATACGTTAATTTTGTAATTATAGGTATTAGAAAGAATTGAATGCAAAATTTTATACAGCGGAATGGTAATTCACTGACTAGTTTCCATGCGACCAAGCATTTAGACGTAGTGTTTTATCCGGTCTGGCTGGCATCGAACCTACCAGACTGCATTGGCATTGCGTTCTCTTAACGCTTTGAGCCATGTGCCCTGCATGCAATCTTGCATTTATATTCTTACTAATATTTGCCATGTGTTTTCCTTACTTTATAGACTTCTTGTACACCTTATGATCCAAGGTGATAACAGGAAGCAAGTAAATTTGTATATGGCGAGCTTTTTGAAGCTATTTCCTTCCTTCCATGTGAACCACAGGGTGTATATTTCCGGTTTTTTGGTTCTTGTACATGGGGAGCGGAAATGTTTGTATGTATATGAAGTTTTATTTGTGGATTGAATCCAATGTATATATTTATACATTAATTTTGTAATTATAGGTATTAGAAAGAATTGAATGCAAAATTTTATACAGCGGAATGGTAATTCACTGACTAGTTTCCATGCGACCAAGCATTTAGACGTATTGTTTTATCCGGTCTGGCTGGCATCGAACCTACCAGACTGCATTTGCATTGCGTTCTCTTAACGCTTTGAGCCATGTGCCCTGCATGCAATCTTGCATTTATATTCTTACTAATATTTGCCATGTGTTTTCCTTACTTTATAGACTTCTTTTACACCTTATGATCCAAGGTGATAACATGAAGCAAGTAAATTTGTATATGGCGAGCTTTTTGAAGCTATTTCCTTCCTTCCATGTGAACCACAGGGTGTATATTTCCGGTTTTTTGGTTCTTGTACATGGGGAGCGGAAATGTTTGTATGTATATGAAATTTTATTTGTGGATTGAATCCAATGTATATATTTATACGTTAATTTTGTAATTATAGGTATTAGAAAGAATTGAATGCAAAATTTTATACAGCGGAATGGTAATTCACTGACTAGTTTCCATGCGACCAAGCATTTAGACGTAGTGTTTTATCCGGTCTGGCTGGCATCGAACCTACCAGACTGCATTGGCATTGCGTTCTCTTAACGCTTTGAGTCATGTGCCCTGCATGCAATCTTGCATTTATATTCTTACTAATATTTGCCATGTGTTTTCCTTACTTTATAGACTTCTTGTACACCTTATGATCCAAGGTGATAACAGGAAACAAGTAAATTTGTATATGGCGAGCTTTTTGAAGCTACTCTGCAGCGAAAGCAACTAGTTGAAAACTACTTTACAACTAGTTGGTGCACCGGGCCCAACTAGTCAGTGTTCTGTCTTTTTTCCATATAAGCAACTGGTATTTTTTACGTGTTGATGTCCTACGAGATGTCAATTGTCAGATTTCGACCAGAATATACTAGTTATCTACTAGTCAGGAAATACCAGTTTCATACTAGTTGTAAAATACCAGTTCCATACTAGTTCAACCTGGACTAGTATAAGTTCCATAAAATAAACTAGTCCACATACTAGTCCAAAAAGGACTAGAATGAAATATACTAGTCCCATACTATACAAAAAAGCATTGAACCTGGACTAGTATGATTTCAACCAGAATTTTTCTGGCTTACCCTTTATTTTATCCCTCGACTTTATTTTCATGTTTATTCTTAAAAAGCAGCGGCTATTTGTATTTACCCTATCACGAAAAAGCATCTATGAATTATAAGAGAAAACGAAACGAATGAATCTTTTTTTTTTCAACTGGTATAATTTCATCCAGAAAAATCTAGTATGGGTTCAGCCAGAAAATTCTAGTTGTATACTGGTATGGAATGGATATTTCCTGACTAGTATGAGTTCTACCAGAAAGTTATAGTTGTATACTAGTTTGAAATGGATATTTCCTGACTAGTATGAGTTCTGCCAGAAAATTATAGTTGTATACTAATATTTTTCTGACTAGTTTGAGGTTTCGCTGCAGGGTATTTCCTTCCTTCCATGTGAACCACAGGGTGTATATTTCCGGTTTTTTGGTTCTTGTACATGGGGAGCGGAAATCTTTGTATGTATATGAAGTTTTATTTGTGGATTGAATCCAATGTATTTATTTATACGTTAATTTTGTAATTATAGGTATTAGAAAGAATTGAATGCAAAATTTTATACAGCGGAATGGTAATTCACTGACTAGTTTCCATGCGACCAAGCATATAGACGTAGTGTTTTATCCGGTCTGGCTGGCATCGAACCTACCAGACTGCATTGGCATTGCCTTCTCTTAACGCTTTGAGCCATGTGCCCTGCATGCAATCTTGCATTTATATTCTTACTAATATTTGCCATGTGTTTTCCTTACTTTATAGACTTCTTGTACACCTTATGATCCAAGGTGATAACAGGAAGCAAGTAAATTTGTATATGGCGAGCTTTTTGAAGCTATTTCCTTCCTTCCATGTGAACCACAGGGTGTATATTTCCGGTTTTTTTGTTCTTGTACATGGGGAGCGGAAATGTTTGTATGTATATGAAGTTTTATTTGTGGATTGAATCCAATGTATATATTTATACGTTAATTTTGTAATTATAGGTATTAGAAAGAATTGAATGCAAAATTTTATACAGCGGAATGGTAATTCACTGACTAGTTTCCATGCGACCAAGCATTTAGACGTAGTGTTTTATCCGGTCTGGCTGGCATCGAACCTACCAGACTGCATTGGCATTGCGTTCTCTTAACGCTTTGAGCCATGTGCCATGAGACGTATGAGCCCCTGCTGCTCACTAAAAATGTAAACAAACGAACACATGGCACTTACGGCAAAAGTGCTTTTGCTCTAAATTCGTAACGGTACTCTTTATGGCGATAAAACTTTGAGATATGATGCGTGTGTTAATAAACTACCGATTTGCATAAAAAAGCGGAAATCGAAAATCATGGCTCATACGTATTTTTTGCGCACACGACTCGACATGTTTATTTATGCATAAATTTAAAAGGGCAATCGGCTCTACAAAAGTGTCAGTTGTACGGAACAGTTTATATTATTTATCAGTCGATAAAATTAGCTTGGGGAGCCCAGCAGCCCAAGGACGGTTCTAAGGATAATTGCAGAGTTACAGAGTTCCAAAAAATAGGTCACTTGAGCTTTAAACGCGGATTGTGGGAAAACTAAGTTGAATATAGAACTTCTAAGAGTAGGTAAAGATTCTACGGAAGAACTCATACTCAGAAAATTGACTTGGTTCACTCACAGGATTTTTAATAGGGGAAGGGCTCCCCCTAACACGGAAGCAGGGTAAGATACATTCTGAAAATTTTTGTAGTAATAATATGCAAGCTTTTCTTTATTTGAGTCTATTAACAGAATACTGTTTTCGACTCTTTTTTGACCAATTCGATTCAAAAACCGCATTTTTACCACTTTTTTCAAGAAAAAAACCAAGTCACCTTAAGAATACTAGAAAAAATGAATACTAGAAAAAATTCTTCTTCTTATTTTTAAATGTCTTTAACACCACAGGGCGTATAAGTAACAAAAAATGCACATTCAATTGCATTTCACAAGAGTCAGTGGGAAGATATTTTTTTTTTGTTTTTTCTTTATTGAGGGCGTATTTGTAATAATAATACAACTTTTCTCGAAAAAATACATTTTGTATGAGAAGATAGCTTAACATCTATCTATTATATATAAATGCGCAAACATAACAGTTTTCTCCCTTTTTTGGAATAACCACAATTCTAAGGTATATAAAATTTCGTATGTATCGATATGTCTCGCCGAGCAGGGTGTGCGACAACAAACCAAAAATTTAAAAAAATTAATTATATTATGAAATGCTAAACACGCATTCACCTTATAGAGCCGCTGTTATGTGTGTATGTACGTAGGTATGACCACTTGCATTGTTGTGTTTGCATTAATTGCATTTGTGTGTGTAGTCATGAAAACTTGCATTGATCCCAACAAACATTTTGAGCTAATCTCAATTTGAAAAGCATTTGAGAACCAATCATCTTCTCAAATCTCAAACGTTCGTTTTCAATTTGAGGTGAAATAACCGTTGATAGCGTTCTCAACCTAAAAGGCTCATTTTTAGTATGGGTTTTTCCTTTATTTTCAAATTGAGAACGGCAGAATTTTCAAACGTTTCTCAAACTGAGCGGGGTGGATCGAAATGGAATCCACATGCTCTCATTGAAATATTTATTCAGAGATGCCAATCATGCAAAACAAATATCCATTTTAATAAAAAGCGAGTTTCCATTTATGCAGTTAAGTTTTACTTAATACTTTTTTAATTAATATAGTTAAACAAATAATCCTGTTATATAAACAACATTTGCGAAAAAGTTGAGAATAGATGTTTTCTCAAACGTTTGAGATTTTGGTGCTCGATGTTTGTTGGGATTGCTGTTGCTGAAAACGAGAGTTGTTTTGTTTACTATAATAAGCACGAGCCCGTCAACTTCATGGCGCTTACACAAAGTGTTTACAAAAATAAAATCTGTGGGTAGGTAGTCAGAGAAGCAAAAAAAATAAAATAAAATTAAAAAATAAAATAAAATAAAATAAAATAAAATAAAATAAAATTAAATTAAAAAATAAAATAAAATAAAATAAAATAAAATAAAGTAAAATAAAATAAAATCAAATAAAATAAAATAAAATAAAATAAAATAAAATAACATATATTTGTTTACAACAATGGAATTGTTGTTTTACGGCTTTTTGGTACTAAACTTCATTGTAATTGCAAGCTTGAAGCCAAGGCGTTGCCTAAATCATACTGATGAGTGGAACTAGCAACTCCCGAAATCGATCTATGAAGCTATGGCGTGTGACCCAAAAACTTACTTTTTCTATTCTAACAAAAATTTTTAATTATTAATATGAATTATTAAAATTAAAAATACCAATAGCAATAATGATATTGTTGAAAAACAAAAACTCATTATTTCTTGGCTTCAAGCTTGCAATTACAATGAAGTTTAGTACCAAAAAGCCGTAAAACAACAATTCCATTGTTGTAAACAAATATATGTATAAAGCGAGAGCACGCATTCGCATTTGTCGAACTGACAAAACAACAAAATCCCAACACTTAGTGAAACGTGATATATATGTGGCAACCACTGTTTTCCACACCTCTTTAATATGGTAGCGCAAACAGCTGATAGCATAATTCACCACAGCAAAAACGTCAAATGCAAAATCAAAACAATGTAATTTCTCTCTATCATTTCCGCCATCATCGTAAGCACACGTTTTTTCATAAATCATTAACTTTGTAAGTAGTTTTAAGATTGGAAATTAAATAAAGAACAACAAATAAACTACAACTGGTGACCCCGACAAAGTTAAACTACAACTGGTGACCCCGACAAAGTTAAACCACAATTGGTGACCCCGTACTTTCCTTGCAATGAGTACCGACGATGTAAGCACTTCATCCGGAGTTCCAGGCCCGAGCAGCGTGCAGAATGTGCACTCAATATCTTTGCCTAGATTGCCTCTGCCAACGTTATCGGAAAGCAACATCGAGGCATACTTTTATTCGTTGGAATTTTGGTTCGAGGCGTGTATGGTCGTTGGAGACACACGCAAATACAACATCGTGTTAGCAAGCGTTCCTCCGCATCACCGAAAAAATTCTTCTTCTTATTTTTAAATGTCTTTAACACCACAGGGCGTATAAGTAACAAAAAATGCACATTCAATTGCATTTCACAAGAGTCAGTGGGGAGATATTTTTTTTTTGTTTTTTCTTTATTGAGGGCGTATTTGTAATAATAATACAACTTTTCTCGAAAAAATACATTTTGTATGAGAAGATAGCTTAACATCTATCTATTATATATAAATGCGCAAACATAACAGTTTTCTCCCTTTTTTGGAATAACCACAATTCTAAGGTATATAAAATTTCGTATGTATCGATATGTCTCGCCGAGCAGGGTGTGCGACAACAAACCAAAAATTAAAAAAAATTAATTATATCATGAAATGCTAAACACGCATTCACCTTATAGAGCCGCTGTTATGTGTGTATGTACGTAGGTATGACCACTTGCATTGTTGTGTTTGCATTCATTGCATTTGTGTGTGTAGTCATGAAAACTTGCATTGATCCCAACAAACATTTTGAGCTAATCTCAATTTGAAATGCATTTGAGAACCAATCATCTTCTCAAATCTCAAACGTTCGTTTTCAATTTGAGGTGAAATAACCGTTGATAGCGTTCTCAACCTAAAAGGCTCATTTTTAGTATGGGTTTTTCCTTTATTTTCAAATTGAGAACGGCAGAATTTTCAAACGTTTCTCAAACTGAGCGGGGTGGATCGAAATGGAATCCACATGCTCTCATTGAAATATTTATTCAGAGATGCCAATCATGCAAAACAAATATCCATTTTAATAAAAAGCGAGTTTCCATTTATGCAGTTAAGTTTTACTTAATACTTTTTTAATTAATATAGTTAAACAAATAATCCTGTTATATAAACAACATTTGCGAAAAAGTTGAGAATAGATGTTTTCTCAAACGTTTGAGATTTTGGTGCTCGATGTTTGTTGGGATTGCTGTTGCTGAAAACGAGAGTTGTTTTGTTTACTATAATAAGCACGAGCCCGTCAACTTCATGGCGCTTACACAAAGTGTTTACAAAAATAAAATCTGTGGGTAGGTAGTCAGAGAAGCAAAAAAAATAAAATTAAATTAAAAAATAAAATAAAATAAAATAAAATAAAATAAAATTAAATTAAAAAATAAAATAAAATAAAGTAAAATAAAATCAAATAAAATAAAATCAAATAAAATAAAATAAAATAAAATAGATACGGGCGCTGATGTGTCGGTTGTTCCAAAAAATGTACATTCAGCTAGAGCTACACCTACATCAATAAAATTGTTCGCCGCAAATGGCACAGTCATTAACGTTTATGGTCAAGTTTTACTAAAACTTAGTTTAGGTCTGCGCCGAGAATTTAATTGGAATTTTTTAATTGCAGACGTGAGCCACGCCATTATAGGGGCAGATTTTTTAGCAAATTTCAGTCTGATAGTCGATATCAAAAATAGGTGTCTACATGACGAATTAACTTCGCTTAACACAGCTTGTAAAAAGGGGGTGGTCAGCATTGCGTCAGTAAAAACAATTGATGCAGGCGCACCTTTTTCGAATATTTTGAAACAGTACCCCGAAATAACGCGTACTGCAAATCCTGCAACAAAAACCAAAGCGTTGGTCACTCACTGCATTGAGACCACTGGGCAGCCTGTTTTCGCAAAACCTCGTCGACTATCACCGGAGAAGCTTAGCGCAGCACGCGCAGAATTTGAAGCGCTTATGAAGTTGGGCATTTGCCGCCCGTCAGCTAGCAACTGGGCCAGCCCACTTCATATGGTAAAAAAAGCAGACGGGTCGTGGAGACCCTGTGGCGACTATCGTTCATTAAACGCTAACACTGTTCCGGATCGCTACCCACTGCCATATTTGCACGATTTTTCTGCCGCTCTCTATGGAAAAAAGATTTTCTCCAAGATAGACCTTCAAAAGGCATTCCACCAAGTGCCCATACACCCAGACGACGTAGCCAAGACGGCAATAACTACGCCGTTTGGCCTCTACGAATTTAATTATATGACATTTGGGTTGCGCAACGCTGCGCAAACCTTTCAAAGGTTAATTCATGAAGTTTTCCGAGGTCTTGATTTTGTGTTCGCCTACCTTGACGACGTTTGCATCGCTTCGCAAACACCCGATGAACATGAATCACATTTTCATATCGTTTTTAAACGATTAAAAGACAATGGCCTAACCATCAACGTTGCCAAATCACAATTTGGCGCATGCGAGTTAAATTTTCTCGGCCACCGCATTACAAGTGAAGGTATTCTACCGCTGCCAGAGCGCCTTAAATCTTTACTAGACTTCCCACGGCCGACGATCGCAAAAGAGCTGAAACGATTTTTGGCGATGATGAATTTCTACCGGCGATTTTTAAAACAAGCAATACAACCACAAGCTATTCTTTTTGCTATGGTCCCTGGTAACCAGCGCAACGACAAAACAGTTTTGGTTTGGACAACAGAAAGCATACGATGCTTTGATGAATGCAAGCAGCAGTTGGCCAATTGCGCATTACTGGCGCATCCATCACCCAACTCTGAACTTTCCTTGTGGGTCGACGCGTCAAATTTTGCTGCTGGCGCCGTTCTCAACCAGATCATACGCAACAAAGTTGAACCACTGGGGTTTTTTTCACGTAAGTTTTCGGCAGCTGAAATGCGTTACAGCACATATGATAGGGAGCTGACTGCCATGTATTCCGCGACACGCTACTTTCGCTATCTTATCGAAGGTAGACGGTGTCATATTTACACCGATCATAAACCTTTGACTTTTGCGTTCAAGCAAAAGCTCGAAAAGGCATCAGATCGACAAGCTCGTCAACTTGATTTCATCGGGCAAATAACGACGGACATACGCTTCGTGGAAGGTGAAAACAACATCGTTGCAGACTTGCTTTCGCGCATATAGCAAATCAACGCCAACACCAGTGATGAGCAACCAATTGACATGCCATTGGATGAAAGTCATGTCCGACAAATCGACTCAATGCCAATAAGTTACGACGACCTAGCCGAAGACCAAGCACAAGACGAAGAGCTCCGATCGCTAATGGAAGAAGGTAGTACAAACTCTTTAAAGCTAAAAAGTTTTGCTTTTCCTTTCAGCAAGAAGTTAGTCTACTGTGACGTATCAAATGACCGCATACGACCGTTCATAACGAAAAAATTTCGTCGCCAAGTTTTACGTTCCACACACGGCTTATCACATCCTGGTTCAAGAGGCACTGCAAAGCTCATGTGCGATCGCTTTGTATGGCCCGCTATTCGAAAGGACAGCATTGCATTCGCTCGCTCATGTGTGCAATGCCAACGCAACAAAATAAGCCGTCACGCCACCACGCCGCTGGTAAGAAGGAGCCTACCATCGCAAAGGTTTGCTCACATCAATATTGACGTTGTTGGCCCATTTCCAGTGGTAGATGGTTGTCGATACTGTCTGACCATCATCGACCGCTTCACCCGTTGGCCAGAAGCTATCCCAATCGCCGACTCAACTGCCAATACAATAGCACGTGCCTTGATCAGCGGCTGGATTTCAAGATTTGGCGTGCCTATCGATGTTACGTCCGATTTAGGTCGACAGTTTGTTGGATCAATTTTTCAAGAGTTGATGAATTTATTGGGAATTCATCATTTACGAACTACGCCGTATCACCCGCAAGCGAACGGGATAATTGAACGCTGGCATCGAACGTTAAAAACAGCGATTTTATGTCATGACTCTCAAAGATGGACAACGTATTTACCAATAATATTACTGGGATTACGTTCCACGTTTAAAGAGGACATGAATTGCACAGCAGCCGAACTTGTGTATGGTACGACACTTAAGTTACCATCCGAATTTTTTGTTAACGACGACAAACGAAGTCAATCCGAGATCGTTCAGCAGCTACGAGACGTTATGCGTGACCTGCGACCTGTTGACACAGCGTGGCACACTGTTAAAAAGCCATTTGTCCACACGCATCTACAAACCTGCGAACAAGTTTTTCTCAGAGACGATCTAATTAGACCATCACTTTCACCCCCATACTCAGGTCCACATAGGGTCGTGAAACGTACTCCGAAATATTTTATAATCGACGTCAATGGCAGGGAGACGAAAGCATCGATCGACCGATTAAA
>CAXKVI010000001.1:66337152-66447152 GCA_964058755.1 Campiglossa producta
AACGTACATGTTTTTTACGAACAAAGAAATATTCTTAAATTTCTACGAAAAAGTTCTTTGGAGAGGTTTTAACGAACAATTCTTTAAAATCTATGTAGTTTTTCTTTGGATACATGCACTTCTTTGGTTCCGTGTAGAAATCCAACGGAGAATCACTCTTGCCAACAAGAGTAACTTTGGACTAAGGCAATTGGGAAGTAGAGTCCTCTCTCTACAAAAAAAGATCACGCTCTATAAGTCTCTCTCTCATCATAACAGTCCTGATGTACGGCACGGAATCATGGACAGTGTCTAGAAAAGATGAGATGGCCCTTGGAGTGTTTGAGAGAAAAGTTCTCCGGAAGATTTATGGTCTTTACCGTGATGCCAACGGCGAGTATCGAAGGGAGTTTAACGATGAGCTGTACGAGCTCTACGCAGATCTGACCATAGTCCAGCGAATTAAAGCCCAAAGACTCCGCTGGCTGGGCCATGTTATGCGAATGGACAAAGAAGCTCCAGCACAGAAGGTTTTCCTATCGTCGCTTGAATTCGGCAGCAGAGGAAGGGGGAGGCCTCGAATGAGATGGAAACAACAAGTTGAGGATGACTTGAACTCCCCTGGGGTTTCCAATTGGCATCAGTTATCGCTAAAAAGGAATGAATGGCGTGCTTTGATACGAAATGGCCAAAATCGCCTAGGCGGTTAGGCATCAATAAATGACGCAAGCCAAGATTAGATTAGTTCGATAAGACGGCAACAGCAAACAACTGGATCGCTGAAGGCAAAGTCGCTGCTCGTTCGTGGCATTGAAAGGGCCTGCTGCAGAGATCTTGACTATGACTGATAGAGAAAGGAATAGCTACAAAGCACAGTGTTTCGACTGTATGAAGTTAGGTAGAAAAAAAATCTGAACCATTATAAATGTGGTCTAATCATACCGTAATCGCAAAATTTGAGAGTGTGTGAGTACCCGGGTAGGCCGGACTAGATTTTCCCTTTTAAAACCATGGCCCTGCCAATGAAAGTTTACCCAGGCCCTTATATGTTTGTTAATGCTTTTTAATAAATGGCCTGTGGGGTAATGCAAATCTAGGCCCTGCCTAGTTTTTCCAAGGCAATGCCAGCTAAGAAATAAAATATTTCATTGCCTTTCACACAGCATTAAACCCGGGCACATTTACATCACGTTCGTCCCCTCTGTCCATTGGGCTATTCCAATCATTGAAATATTTTCGGCAAATGAACAACTTGAATTAAATTTCTTCACATACATTTAATAATCAATTAAAAAAATGCATTGCCCTTGAGCCAGCATTGAACCCAGGCACCGTCATATTACAGTCTCACCTCTATCCATTCAACTCTTACAACTCATGAAATTTGTTCGGCAAATGAACAACTTTAATTAATTTTTATAATCGTGGAAATACTATCCTGGCGCTGGATTGGAAAAGCTAGGCCGCCCCAATATAGAAAAAATATTCAGGCCCTGGATTGGAAAAACTGAGCAGTTGCAAGGTGTGCAAAACTAGGCAGCCCCCTTACAGAATATACCATAAATTGCCCGTAAATTTAAAAACACACGCTTTTCATTCCAGAGCCCTGGCAGGCCCAAGGCAGAATTTTCTATTGTAGGAAAATCTAGTCAGCGCCTAGATTAAGAATAGATTTGCCTAGATTATTTTCTACCCGGTTATTAGGGTGACACTTAAGTGTATGAACAAATTTTGTAGATTTTAGTATAAACGAAGAAACGGCATACACATTTTTGGTCGCAATTGGAGACGGTTCAGAGGTGTGTTAAATATATATTTTAAATTATGTGTACACTGCGGTGGTCGTCAAACATTTTTTTTACAGAATCACTACTTGAATCGTTAGTATCACGACCAAAGATATCCCATACAAATTTTGGTTAAGGTGTATTGGCACAGCAATGAAGGTACCGATAATTATGTGAAAAATTGGATTTTCTTTACATTGAGGTGCTTAATTTTTAACATGGGCTTTGTACAAAAATTAAAATTTTATTTGATCTTTGATTTTAAATTTTAGTACAGGCAAATTCGTACAAAAAACTGGCAACTGACGATTACAGCGTAGATAATTCCGTACAAAAACGAACTTTTTTTCTGTCCTATGAACCAAAGAGACTTTTTCGGAAAGTGGACAAAAAATAAAAATACACGTGTATCGGCAAATTTTATGTACACGTCAGAATTTTTTTCATGTATATACATTAGGGTGATTCAAAAAAAATGTCGACTTGGTCTTACCACCTAAAAAGTTAGGTATTGACGAGAAAATAAGCCTTGCAAATAAGCCTGAAAATTCTTCCAAAAAGTTAAAAATTTATGTACACGTCAGAATTTTTTTTATGTATGTATATTAGGGTGATTCAAATAAAAAAAAATTGTTTTTTTTTCTCGGTCTTACCCCCTGAAACTTTAGGTATTGCTTACTTTAGGTAAGCCTTGCAAAATATTGGCGCTCTAACTTAACCCTTAGGGGTGGCTATTTTTTTCGCACTTTCCCATACATTTTGTATGGGGAAAAATGGCATTTTTTTCAAACTGAATTTTCTTTTAATTTTTGAATCTTTTTTGAAAATATTTTTACATACTCTTAAAGTTGAAGCTTCCAAAATAGTAAGCCATGTGCGATTATCTTAACTATTAAGATAATTACAGCCATTTAAAAATGACTGAGTTTTGTACTATTGCACGTACACGTATAAAATTTAGTAAATTTTAAATGGCTGTAATTATTTTTATAGTTAAGATATTCGCGCATGGCTTACCATTTTGGAAGCTTCAAAGCTTCAACTTTAAGAATAAATTAAATGTAAAAATATTTTCAAAAAAGTTTCAAAAATTTAAAGAAAATTCACTTTGAAAAAAATACCATTTTTCCCCATACAAAATGTATGGGAAAGGACGAAAAAAATAGCCACCCCTAAGGGTTAAGTTAGAGCACTAATATTTTGCAAGGCTTACCTAAAGTAAGCAATACCTAAAGTTTCAGGGGGTAAGACCGAGAAAAAAAAACAATTTTTTTTTATTTGAATCACCCTAATATACATACATAAAAAAATTCTGCCGTGTACATAAATTTTTAACTTTTTGGAAGAATTTTCAGATAAATTTTGAGTATGCAGTTTTGTAGCCCATTCAATTTTACCCTAAGAATGTGCAAGTAAGAACTCGCTAAAAAATTTATTTGAATTTTTAGAATTTTTTTGGCAAGGGTGTTGAGTGTTTCTTCCATACAACTTACAAACTAAATTTACTTTTGTATGGAGGCAAACACTGAACACCCTTGAAAAAAAAAAAATTCTGATAATTCAGGGAAAATTTTTAGGGAGTTCTAACTTGCACATTCTTAGAGTAAAATTGAATGGGCTCCAAACTGCATACTCAAAAATTTATGTACGTACATAAAAAAAGAGTTCTGACGTGTACATGAAAATCGACGATACACGTGTATTTTTATTTTTTGTCCACTTTCCGAAAAAGTCTATTTGGTTCATAGGACAGAAGTTGTGTAGAACAGTGTTATTGTTAAGAGGGCAAAATTTAGCTTAAAACTTAATTTTCGAGCATAGGTGGTAAATTCACAATCTTAAAAATAACCGCAAAAGGGGTTATTCTTAATTTACACTGCAATAGCTAGTTGTTCAGAAAGTCTCTTAAAACATCTTCGTAAAAAACAAGGAAGCTTACAAGTTTTACTACAAAAAATATATGGGCACATTTTCAGTAAGTTCAATTATTAAGTGCAGCTTTTATAAAGCTGGTTAGCGCTGATCGGCGATAAGTTTGACAGCTAGCCGTGTAAAATATGTCAAATAAAGCCGCTAACCGGGTTGCAGACTTTCTTGAAAACGTTCCTAATAGAAAATCCAGCAGAAAAAAAACCAAAATACTTTCCCAGTTTATTGCTAATAACTGTTTACCCAACAAAGTTAGATCAAAACGGGTTAAGTGAAAAATGTAAGCACCGTTCTTCTTAACAAAAAAGGTTCATACGTATTTTTCGAAGAAATTAGCCGTTTCGATGTATGTACATAAATTAAGAAAAACAAACACCTCCACGATATAAGACTTACAATGGAAAATTTGAAAAAAGTATGTTTACGAGTTCGTGTGCTGCGAAGTGATTATTTACTCGGAAACTAAATAAAATTCTCTTCAATGTGCATCTACTTTCGTGGCCTGGCCAACCGGTACTCACCTTTTTTTTCTCATAAACTAAAAACTATGCAATATCGCGCATTTTTGTTAGGAAAAAGTACGGAAAAATTAAACGTAAATGATAAATACCTTCATGTGAATGCTTCTCGTGAACCGATTTAGTAAAAAAAAACCAACCGGTTTCTTCTGAAGGAGCCAAAATTAAAGTTTTTTTCCAGGGAATCAAGTGCTACTGGGTGTGTGTGTGCAATAGTACACAGTAAAAAATGAAAGTTTACTTTTAATACCAGTCGGTATTAATTTTAAGCCTTTAATTAAATTTGAGTTCTAATACTAAATAGTAATAATGAAAGACTCTGAAAATTTTTTATTTCCAAATAGTTTTAAAATAATACCAAAATAATACTAAAGCGCTCTATAGCGCTCTCTCTCATTATAATGTTTTAAGTACTTTTGTTTTAAAAACAAAGCCGGAAAAGTATTAAATTAATTACTTTTTAGCATTAAATTAAGTCCAGTGGTTTGTTCTTCAGAGCACGCGGTTCGTCGCTATCATTTAGAACAAAGCTGCAATTAGACGCTGGCAAGCATAAGTACTCGATGGCTTGACAGTAGACATCTCCGTTCAGCATTCAATAAATTGTGAGTTCGACTCTCGGTGAAGGCAATATAATAAAACTGTGTAATTTTTTTTTTTTGCCTGAGAGAATCTTCGACTGACTTCCTCTCTCTTAATTATACCGAACATGGTAGGTATTAATTTAATAGTTTTCGGTGTTGTTATATATAAACACGAAAAAGGCATTAAAGTTAAACTTTTATTTTTACTGTTACAAAACTCAGTAATTTTCAAATGTCTGTAATTAGCTTAACACATTTGATAATCGCATAATGTAAATTGTTGTGAAAACTTCAAAGCCTCCACTTTAAGAATATGTAAAATATTTGATATACAAACTGTATAGGAAAGGGCAAACAAAATTGCTAGCCCTAAGTTACAGCGCTAATTTTTAGCAAGGCTTATTTTCTCATCAATTGCTAACTATTTAGGGGGTAAGACCTAGTCGAAACCATTATTTTTATAATCTTATACAATGTATGATGGTTTCCACGCATCACCGACTTGAAAAAATTTAACTTAGTCCCTTCTAATGGTCTGCAACGGAGTGTGCCGTTTTAGCATTTGCTACAACTGGTAATATTTCATTTTGCAAAGCAATAAAAATTTGTTTGATTACAGTCCGCCGAAAACATAAAAAAAAAACAAAGTTCTTGCACAGCACCAGAAGCAGAAAATAGTAGGGGCTTTTTGAAGCGCCAAGATATCATTTTCGCAATTCCGAGATACAAAGTTTCCAAAGGCTTCTGGATATACATGTATGTATGTATATTAGGGTGATTCAAAAAAAATGTCGACTTGGTCTTACTCCCTAAAAAGTTAGGTATTGATGAGAAAATAAGCCTTGCAAAAAATTAGCGCTCTAACTTAGCCCTTAGGGGTGGCTATTTTTTTCGCCCTTTCCCATACATTTTGTATGGGGAAAATGGCATTTTTTTCAAAGTGAATTTTTCTTATAATTTTTTAAACTTTTTTGAAAATATTTTTACATACATGCGATTATCTTAACTATTAAGATAATTACAGCCATTTGAAAATTGCTGAGTTTTGTACTATTGCACACACATACACAGTAACATGTATAACATCTAGTATATTTTAAATGGCTGTAATCTTCTTGTTTCTTTATTTGTTCTTATGTATTTCTAATAGTTGTTTTTATAAAAAAGCTTTACCTTGCTTAGTCGCAACATCCACTCAGCAATTAAATAAATTACTTGAAACACTTTCATTGAAAACTTTCCTTATTGTTCATAGGGCCTGACACCTTTATTTCATTACATTGAGCTAAAATTAATTGCCCTACTAGTAGGTATCTATTCATACTCACTTTGCATTAGCCAAATTTAGAAACTCAAATTTTTTTTGCAAATTTTTTTGGAGATCAAATCTTTTAGGACGGGAGTTGATACTCGCCCTAATGTAAATACAATTCCACACATACTTAAATTTATATTCGCATGTGCATAAATGAAGAAGAAATCGTTGGCAACGAGACCCCAAATACGATTTCAAATATACATAAGTGCAAGTAAACGTCATTGTTGTGGAGATTTAATGGGCGTTTGGCGCATTTAACGAGCACATTATGAAGCGCCGATACAAATACGCGGAATAAATTTACGCGATTTACTCACGTACTGCATAGACATATCTATGTGTAAAATATTGTTATTATTTGTGTATAATTTTTATAAAATTATGCAAACGAGTTTTTAAACGTAAGGGAAATGTATAGGCACTACGCACCCACACATCATCCCAGCAAATCGTTGCCTCAGAATACGAATGTCGTATGTAGAAAAGTTTATTTTTCAGAATTAAACTATGAACGAATACAATTGATGACGTACGAAAAAAGACATGCTGAAAATCGGGAAAGTTATCGTCTTTGTGCACCGATATTCGAAACAGAGTGCTAACCTTACTATGAATATGTCATAACTTCAAATGCCGAAATTTCACACACAATAGAGTTGTGAACTTTAGTTCATTAAAGTAATCAGAAATTTTTAAATAGTTCACCAAAATAAACTAGGTAATTCCAAGGTAATTATTTCGTTTATGAGAGAACAGCTAAAGTACGTCCAAAATTGTGGTATCGATGGACGCGTTTTGACCTACATAGGTTTTAATAATCCCGAGATGTTTTATTTTTGGTAAGAGATATTTGCAACCAAAGTTAAAAAATTTATGTCAATTCCACACACTGCTCCTGAACGAAGATGACGGCAAAAACTGAAAATGGCACATCGTCTGGGATGCTGTCCTGATCACAAATAACTTTGTTTTGAAATCCAAGCTGATCCTTTTTAGTGAATATGCACTTTTTTCTTGCATTTTTATAGCATATAACACTTTGCACCTAAAGGGTTAATTGGAAAGAAACAACTCAGTCAAAAACTAAAAATACCAATTCGTTGATAATGTCATCCAGTTGAAAATACCGTTTGATTTGAGATCTTAGCTACCATCCTTTAGAAAATATGCACATTTTTTGTATTTTTGTTCATATTATTAATACTTTAATGCAGTTGATTTTAAATTCATCTAAACCCAAGAGAAAAATTATTATACAAACGCTTTGTTCATGGAGGTGTTTGCCATATCTATGTAAACCCTGCAAAATCCAGAGTACTCTATTTCCTTTCCAAAGAGTACTCCAATTGGAGCATCAGAGTACTCCAACTGTAATCCTTTTTCATATAAAAACCACCTACTCCATAGAGTACTCCAATGTTGATACTCCTTGGAGTATCTACCGTCAGAGCACCTTGCAAACTACTCCACTGTTATTACTCCTTGGAGTAACTACTGTCAGAGTGCAACGTACTCCAATGTTGTTTCTTCTTGGGGTTATATATTAGACTGGGCCAAAAATTCAAAATTTCGTGTTTTTTTTTTCAAAAATTATATTTTATTTTTAAGAAAGGTGAAAAAAATTACTTTAATTTTTTCAGATTTTTAATTTAAAGTCTAGAGGTCTATCATCCCTAGTTTAGTTTTTACAGACGACAAATAATTGCTGAAAAACACCATTTACCTGAACATATTTTTGTAGGAAATTAAATTCCCTACAAAAGCTGCCTAGACTGAAATTTTCTCAGACTAGCCGTTTTCTAGTATTCTAGCCTCAAACATTGTCAGTTTTTTTTGGATTTCCCGATTTTGGTTTGAAAATTTGCGAAAAATCAAAAAATCAATATCGAATAAAGCTGAATACATATTCTTAAGGGAAATTGGCTGCTGAATCCGAATTCGATATCAGAATTCAACAACGAGGTTCGGCCCTAGCCAAGCAAAAAAGTCCAATATTACTTTGTGATGGTTTTGTTAGGTTAGAGAAGAACTGCGACCTGTTTGGCTGATTCTGATCACGGATTTGGATTTAGCTCGCCAAAATACATGACAATTAATGTATTGAGAAAGCATATGGGCAAATCCCAAATAGTGTTACATTTTTGATAAAACAAAACTAATATTATAACATCGAAGCACAAGAATAACTTTTTTTGTGGTTCATTTATCAGCGTAATTCGTGGGACATGATGCCTCAAAGAGATATAGTCAATAGATCGAAGGTTTATATATAAATAAAAACAAGTAGCAGTGTTTAATATACATTTATTTAAACACTACTGCACTGATTTCCTTGAAATTTTAGCAACGTGTAACGATATATAGGAGTGTAATGGAGTGTGGTTGCTAAGTGACCTTGCTCAATCCCGACTCTTGCGTCCTCGTTCGTGCACTCTGGGCAACGGGAGCTACCTAGGCTCGCGGCAGAAAGAGAGGGAGCCCCGGTGGGGCCACTCTGACATACTTGGTTTAAGGGCTCACCGAGGTTTTTGCGCAGCGTCTGTTCACCATGAGGTGCGGCTGCAAGCGGGCGTCTGTCTTGAAGCAAGCGGCTCGCTATATAAATGTGTAAATATTTTCCAAAAACCCCGAAACGGGTTGTGCGCTGGGTTTGGGACCCGCCACGTAAAAAATTTAGTCCAATGAAAAATGTATTAAAGCCTCGGATGAGAGCCCCTTTAATGTTGACGACCCGGCAAAACGAATAAGGCATAATGATTTGGATATTAGGGCATGTACCGGGAATGTCCGGACCCTTTCAAGGGACGGTACCGCTGCCCGACTGGTTGATGTCCTCGTTAACGCAAAGGCTGACATCACCGCCCTGCAGGAAATGCGATGGACGGGACAAGGAAAGACGACCATCGGACCTTGTGACGTATACTACAGTGGCCAGACACGCGGCAAAGCGCGTGGTGTAGGATTCGTGGTGGGAAAGAGACTTCGCCGCCAAGTACTAGCGTTCACCCCCGTGGACGAGCGTCTCGCTGCGATCCGCATCAAAGCGAAATTTTTCAACATAACATTTATCTGCGCCTATGCGCCGACTGAGGAGACGGACGACGCAGAGAAGGACTCCTTCTACGATAAACTTGAACAGACTTATGATCGCTGCCCCCAACATGATATCAAAATCGTGCTCGGTGACTTTAATGCGAAGGTGGGCAAGGAAGGAGTCTTTGGTCCAACAGTTGGAAAATTTAGTCTCCATGATATAACATCCCCCAACGGCACTAGGTTGATTGATTTCGCCGCTGCTCGCAATATGGTCATCAGTAGTACCAGGTTCCAGCATAAACGAATACACCAAGCCACATGGCTGTCTCCTGATCAAAGAACAAGAAACCAGATTGATCATGTCATGATCGACGGCAGACATAGCTCCACCGTTCTGGACGTGCGTACCCTTCGTGGTCCCAATATCGACTCGGACCATTATCTTGTTGCAGCCAAGATACGCACACGCCTCTGTGTAGCAAAGAAAGTGCGCACAGTAACGGAAGGAAAGTTTGACGTCGAGAAGCTGCGCACGACACAGACAGCTGACAATTTCTCCACTCGACTCTCACACCTGCTATCGGAGAGCAATCCTCGACCTAACGATGCAAGCGAGCAATGGAAGCATATCTCTCACTCATTACGTACCGCCGCTGAGGCCACTATAGGGTTCCAGCGAGCCCGCAAAAACAACTGGTACGATGAGGAATGCAGCACTGCCTCGGACAAAAAGGACGCTGCCTACAGGGAGACGTTGCGAACGGGCGCAACCCGCAGTGTATGGCAACGCTATCGTGAGGCAAAGAAGGAAGAGAGACGCCTTTTCAGAAAAAAGAAACGTGAGGCCGAAAGGCGTGAGTGTGAGGAGCTTGAGATGCTGGCTGACAGGAATGATGCCCGAAAATTCTATGAAAAGATCCGGCGGATGACGGAAGGTTTTAAGACCGGGGCAAGTTCCTGTAAGGACAATAATGGCGACCTGGTAACCGACGTACAGAGTGTACTTAAATTATGGAGGGAGCACTTCTCCTCACTGCTAAATTGCGAGGGAGACGTCGAACCCGATACCCCAATCCCTGACGATGGAAAAGTCGTCCCACCACCTGACTATGATGAAGTGAGGATAGCTATATCCCGGCTCAAAAACAACAAAGCGCCTGGAAAAGACGGACTACCCGCCGAGCTGTTCAAACACGGAGGCGAAGAGCTGGTAAAAAGCATGCATCAGCTCTTATGCAGAATATGGTCAGACGAGTGCATGCCTACAGATTGGAATTTAAGTGTGCTCTGCCCAATCCACAAGAAAGGCGATCCCGCTAACCGCACCAACTACCGCGGAATCAGCCTTCTTAATATCGCATATAAGGTTCTTTCTAGCGTATTGTGTGAAAGACTGAAGCCCATCGTAGACAAGCTGATTGGACCTTATCAGTGTGGCTTTAGACCTGGTAAGTCTACCATCGACCAGATTTTCACGATACGCCAAATCCTGGAGAAGACCCATGATAAAAGAATCGACACACACCATCTCTTTGTCGATTTCAAAGCCGCTTTTGACAGCGCAAAAAGGAGTTGCCTGTATGCCGCCATGTCTGAATTTGACTTCCCTGCAAAGCTTATACGGCTTTGCCAAATGACGTTGAGCAATACTAACAGCTCCGTCAGAGTCGGGAAGGACCTCTCTGAGCCATTTGTAACCAAACGAGGCTTCAGACAGGGCGACTCCCTTTCGTGCGATTTCTTCAACCTGATGCTGGAGAAGATAATTCGAGCAGCAGAGCTAAACCGCAATGGTACAATCTTTTACAAGAGCGTGCAATTGCTGGCGTATGCCGATGATATTGATATCATTGGCCTTAACAACCGCGCCGTAAGCGCTGCCTTCTCTGGACTGGATAAAGAAGCGAACAAAGTGGGTCTTGCGGTCAACGAGGACAAGACGAAGTATTTGCTGTCATCAAAGAAAGAATCGGCGCACCTGCGCCTTGGCAGCCACGTCACTGTTGATAGTTACAAATTTGAAACTGTGAGGGACTTCGTCTATTTGGGAACCAGCATTAACACCGAAAATAATATCAGTCTAGAAATCCAACGGAGAATCACTCTTGCGAACAAGTGCTACTTTGGACTGAGTAGGCAATTGAGAAGTAAAGTCCTCTCTCGAAGAACAAAGATCGCGCTCTATAAGTCTCTCATCATACCTGTCCTGATGTATGGCTCAGATTCATGGACAATGTCAAGAGAAGATGAGATGGCCCTTGGAGTATTTGAGAGAAAAGTTCTCCGGAAGATTTATGGTCCTTCCCGTGATGCCGCCGGCGAGTATCGAAGGAGATTTAACGATGAGCTGTACGAGCTTTACGCAGATCTGACCATAGTCCAGCGAATTAAAGCCCAAAGGCTCCGCTGGCTGGGTCACGTCATGCGAATGGACAAAGAAGCTCCAGCCCAGAAGGTTTTCCAATCGTCACCCGAATTCGGCAGCAGAGGAAGGGGGAGGCCTCGACTGAGATGGAAACAACAGGTGGAGGATGACTTGAACTCCCTTGGGGTTTCCAATTGGCGTCAGTTATCGCTAAAAAGGAATGACTGGCGTGCTTTGATAGGCGACGGCCAAAATCGCTTAGGCGGTTAAGCGCCAATAAATGATGAATGATGATGTAACGATATATGAAGGTTATATTTAGACAAAAAATTTTTGATACCCGCCACCCGGTTTTGGAGATATCGTTAACAATATAAACCTGTAGCCCGATTCCCTAACTTTTAACCACTCGCCAAGCGTTTAGGTTTTCGCCAGGGTTTGGCGTTTGTTCTTAACGAAACTGCGATTCTCTAACTTGCCTTTAACGCACTTCCATATTTTCAATATTTCGCACCAAATAAAGCGCCACAAACTTAAAAGACATTTTTATTTCAATTCAAATTTATTATTTTCTATTAAACAGTTTTAAACACCATCAAATTAATTCGCGATAACTAGCTACATTAAACGTGTTAGCGAAAACAGCTGATCGAGTTTATCGACTTTTAGTGTAGTTAAGACTTAGAGAATAGGGAAAAGCGATAAAAATGGCGTTAAACAGAATTAACGCTAACACTTGGCGATAAAATAGTTAGGGAATCGACCTACTGAAAACCCCTCAAATATTTTTTAGAGCGAAGTTGGTTATTCAATAACATTAACACTTTCCCTCCGATCATTTTGAAATTTTAGCAGCATGCTGATATATAAACAGAGAATGATTTGGAAAATAATTGTCGATATCCGATAACCGGTTTTGGATATATCCATAAAAGTAAAACCCGAAAAATCGTTAAATATTTTTGCTAACTTGGGGTTTGGCGGCCGCCGTGGTATAGCGGTTAAGTGTTCGGCCTTCTACACCAAGTCGTGGCGGTTCGATGCCCGGCAAAAGTAACATCAAAAATTATTTAGAAAAAGAATTTTTCTAAACGCGGTCGCTCCTCGGCCGCAGTTTGGCAGACTCTCCGGGTGTATTTCTGCCATGAGAAGCTTCTCAGCAAAAAATTCATTTGCTTTGCAAGTGCCGTTCGGAGTCGGCAAAAAAACTGTAGGTCCCGCCAACTTGTAGGAAAACTCAAAAAGCAACACACCACAAGTTGGAAAGAGAAGCTCGGCTAAAAATCTCGTTAGAGGTTATGATAACCTGTTGGTATATCGCCGCCATTAGTTAGTTTGGGTACTTCTCTACCAATTATGTTCAAAGTTTAGCAGCATGTAGATATTTATATAAAGCAATCTTTGGTTAACTTTTTTTTATACCCAAAACCCAGTTTTTGAGATATCGTCGAAAATGTATAATTTAAAAAAAAAAAATTTTTTATGACCACTTCTACTGGTGAGCCAGTGAGAGAAAGGCACAAACGCTCAGAGGCAATTTTGAAGGGCGTAAAATTCCCTAAAAGGCCCTGTTTCGAGGAGATGCTGGTTTGCATCACCTTTTATCCAAATAAGAAAAAAATGCGGTAAAATACAAACTTGTATTGTGAATAACTTTATTTTTTCGATAGCGTAACACAAGTGAAGTAAAAAACCTTTAGAATATTATGCCTAAGCTATGGATTTAAAGTCATGCTAGGAATGAAATTGAATTGGTACACCGAGTATTTACTGCATTGAATTGAGAGAATAACAGTTAGGTATATTGTCACCCCATTTAGTGCTGTAAAACCCAGTTAGTGTTGTAAGCAAATTAGTGCTGATTCGAACATCCGGGTTGCTTTGAACAGGCCCCTTAAACCGATTCGGAATATTGCAAAAGGCATCCCAATAATAGAAATTTGAATGAATTCTGACCGAAAAATTTCTAATTTTTCTAAATTTTAATAAAAGTTCTAAATAGTAAAATATTAACAATACATATATCTTGACTCTGACATTGCATTGAATTTAAAATATCAAAAAACCAACAAAAAGTATGAAAGCCACTAAAACTTCGGTAAAGTTATCATTCAATATTTTGGGAGAATTAGTGGTTTCTTTAATTAATTTTTTTTATATGTTTGTATTGTTGGGATAACTGTACTAAATTTGTATTTTAGGCCACTGACGCTTAAATAAAAGTTAGGTTAGAAGTAGTTAAATAATTTTTTTTACGGTTCCTGATATCTCTCGAAAATTGCCCATATTTGCCCCTTATACAAATTTCAATAACTTTCGTTATGTTAATCTTTCAAAATGAGGCATTTGGTTTTATACTACTGTAGTGTAGGACAACAAATTACAAAAGTGTAACACGTAATAAAAGTAACACTGTAGCTGTGCCTACAAAAAAACATGCTACCGTAAAAAAGTTACGCACCAAAGTAGCTCGACATTTATGCCTCTACCTTGAAAACTGAAGGGAGCACATCAAATTCAAAACCACCGAAAGTTTTGCTGTATATTATTAGGCTATCATTGCGTACAACCAAAATTTTAATACTCCGTTGCCTCAAAAGTTATAAGCACAAAATCACAAATATTGAAAATGGCCAAAAACAGAGTATCGCTACTTTCATTGATGATAAACATTTAATATTGGAGGAGCACATTAACCTCGTTGACATATTTAGAACCCCCGTCTCAAAAAATACACCCTGGTAAAATTCCAGAGCGATGCCTCAAAATTTTATAGAACAAATACCAAAAAGAAAATTAAGAGTATCACTCAAAAAAGCGACAAATTCGACGTTTTTCGCCTTTCAAAGTTCTGCAGAAACTTATTGTCTAAATTTTTTTCATCCAAATCTTCAGAGAAGATAGTCAATACGTAAAACTAAATATCTATATGCTTTTCCCCCGCTTTAATTCATTAACCGATGTGTAGCATGCGAGTATCGAAAAATGTAACACTATTTGGGATTTGCCCATATATTAAGCAAACATATGTTTGAACGTACATATATGAGAAATTTATATTTATACCTTTCAGGAACATGAAATTTTATTATAACTTTGGTCCGACTTTTGTAAGTATGAGAAGAAGAAGAGATAGACCCACTAATAAGTATACCGTTATGATGAGGACGATGAGCTGATTCCATTTACCCATGTTCGTCTGTTTGTACGCAAACTAGTCCCTCAATTTTAGATATATATCGATGAAATTTCGTATGGAGGCGTTATTTTGCATGAGAATAATCATTTCTCGGAACCAGCAAATTCGGACCAAAACTACTCATAGCTCCCATACAATCGATTGTTCCGATAAACGGATTTCGGGCTATAACTTCTGTAATTAAAGAGCTAGTAATGTGAAATTTTGTAACTTTTGTTATTTCTACATAGAAAATGTCGATGTTGAAAATCAGTAAGATCGGACCAATAGTACTCTTAGCTCCCATACAATCGATTGTTCCGATAAACGGATTTTGGGTTAGTATTGCTATTTTCATATTTGCATTACCGATGTTGAAAATCATTGTGATGGGATAAATATTTCACCTAGCCCTCATACAGTCGATAGTTCCGATAAGCGGATTTTGGGCCATAACTCATGTATTTAAACAGCTTAAACGTGAAAATTTGTAAATAATGCTATTTTTATATGTGAAACTAGCTGACCCGGCAGACGTTGTTCTGCCACAAATTTATTTCCCTGCATGTTTCTCTAACCCGATCCCTATATCTATTTTAATCCCTATCGCTATCTCCTTCGTATAGGAGGAACCACGCCCCCGTAGGTGGTGGTAGGGATTGATCTTATATAACTCCTTATAAAATTTCAGTGGTCTAACCTTAATACTTCCAGAAATATGAAGAATTTCAGTGGTCTAACTCGAATACTCCCTCGTGAAGGGTGGATACCTTGCCTCGGCACGAGGGCTTAAGTCGATAGCCACAGGGCTACGCTGCCCTTGTGATCATAGCTCCGTACGGCACTTCATCACGAGAGCAGCCTAGCCTCTCTGGCGCGACGACAAAGATCTTCCCCCTCCAATCCAGGGTGTTATGCGAAACCGTGCCCATTGGACGTTTGCAGCCGGGAGGCAAATCGTGGCTGTATTTGAACGGAGCCTCTCTGATACCGGGTCGCCTCAGAGAGTAAGCATGGCCTTACCGCGGTACGGGGCTCTGCCGCGGCGGACGACACATTTTCCCCTACTCTTCCCTTGACCCTAAGCTGGTCTTGTCCGGCGATGGGTCGTACGAACAAGATGAACTCAAATAACGTAAATAATAACGAAAAACCTAAAAAACAAACAACGCCAAATTTCACTCCTCAGCAGAGGAGAGCTATGGAGGAGCAAGCGAGAAAGCAACAACAACGCTGGAGGACAACCTCCGTTCCACAATCAAGGGGGGGATCGACAGCGATGGCAACTACGAGTCGGTCAACCAACCCTCTATCGAGTAAGATTGACTTGATGGGAGCTAGCACCAGTGCGGTCGCCAAGGCAGCTAAGCGGACAACGGCGGATGCTAAACTCCCATAAACCGCTGATGTGAAAACCAGTATCTTTACGTTTGGGGCAGCGGTCTCACGACCTGGCCTCGGATTTTGGAAGGAGAAGGAAGCTGCAACTGAGATTTCGGCAAAGGGAGCGACCGCGATGGCAACTACGGGTCCGCACTCCCGGGAGACATCTCCCCGCCGCTTCACATACCTCGAGAAAAGATTGGCTGCAAAGATCCTGAAGAGGTATGAAGGGGTACCGCAGGAATCGCTGTCGCCGAATTCCAGTAAATCGGTAGAGCTAGCGAAAGCTGTGATACCGGATTTCCAAAATTCTTACATGCCAAAGAGGTTAAAAGTTAACCCTTTCAAGCGCCAGAGATCGGACCTGGAGTTAAACGACGAAACCGAGAGAATTCTCGGGATGTTACGGCTAATGAATCCGTCCCCCCCAACGCATGACTGGAGTGTCAATCTGGTCGGGGACGCGGTATGGCCCGACAGACAGGTGGTGTTCACCATGAATAAAGAGTCAATCGAGCCCCTCAAAAAGTGCAATGGCCTAGTACACTACAGCGAAGGCCAGATCGTTATCCACGTATATCGTGGTGATGCTCAGCGCGCTGCCTTCTCGGCTGCTCCGGGGGAACCGGAAAACGAATTACCAGAAGAGGAAGCGGAGGATTCCGATGCGGAAAGCATGTTATCCGCCACGTCCCTTGGCGATAGTGCTGTGAACAACTCGGAGATGGAGGACAGCCTACAGGACGTGGAAGTCCTCGACGTCACGGTGGTAGCAGCCAACGCTGAGCGACTAACATCTAACGCTACAGGCAGCAGGACTCCTGCAACGCCATATCGGGCAGTTAATCGGAACAACTCGTCGTTGATAGGCAGCCTCCGGGATGGGGCAAACCTCGACGACATGGGGACGGCAGGGAAGTCTGTGCGCTCTCATGTTGGTGGTGCTTCAGATTAGTCTGCATAAATCTAAAGTGGCCTCGGCGGCTTTAAGTAGTCGTCTTTCTAAAGGCGACGTGGATGTGGTCCTCAGTGCTGTGAACAACTCGGAGATGGAGGACAGCCTACAGGACGAGGAAGTCCTCGACGTCACGGTGGTAGCAGCCAACGCTGAGCGACTAACATCTAACGCTACAGGCAGCAGGACTCCTGCAACGCCATATCGGGCAGTTAATCGGAACAACTCGTCGTTGATAGGCAGCCTCCGGGATGGGGAAAACCTCGACGACATGGGGACGGCAGGGACGTCTGTGCGCTTTCATGTTGGTGGTGCTTCAGATTAATCTGCATAAATCTAAAGTGGTCTCGGCTGCTTTAAGTAGTCGTCTTTCTAAAGGCGACGTGGATGTGGTCCTCATCCAAGAACCCTGGGTCAATAGCTCGAGAATCTGCGGATTGGGGGCTAAGGGCTTCAAGCTCATTCGAGCCAGCGAGTAGAGCAAAGTCAGAACGTGTATTTTGGTCAAGTCTGAGTTGAACTCCTTTCTCCTACCTAACTACACCAATGGTTATATTACCGCTATCAGTCTAACGGTCGACAGCACCCGCCTGACGGTGGCGTCGGTCTATATGCCATATGACGCCGAAGAACCCCCACCACAAACGGAGGTGAAAGACCTGGTGTCAAATTTCTGCACGGGTAATCTTATTATTGGAGCGGACGCTAATGCTCACCATGTCAAATAGGGGAGCTCCGATATCAATGCCAGGGGCGAGTCTCTGTTTGATTACCTCTTAACAACCAACCTGGTAATTTGCAACGTGGGTAATGAGCCTACTTTTATCACTAAGGCCCGCAGGGAGGTCATAGACCTCACTATCTGTAGTGAAGGCGCTTATGAGTGGGTCAGAAAATGGCGGGTTCTGGAAGAACATTCATTCTCCGACCACCGTTACATAGAAATGGTTTTAGACTTTATTTTAGAACAACCAATCATGAAGCGCAATCGACGTAGCACTAATTGGCAGTTACACAATGAAGTATTAGACAGAGACCTACCAGTACTGCCCTGACAAGCCCCCTCATCAGTAGAGGAGCTGGACGATCTTGTTACTACATTACCATCGGCGCTCTCAAATGCTCTAAGACAGGCTTGTCCAGTGCCAAACCCACGCCGTAAACACAGGCAACATTGGTGGTCCTGCGATTTGGACTCGCTCCGCAAATCATGCCGGAAACAATTTAACAAGGCCAAGAGCCTCGAATCTGAGCCTCAATGGCACGAATATAAAGCTAAACTAAGGGCTTACAAAAAAGCTCTGAGACAGGCGAAGAGAACCTCGTGGAGAAATTTCTGCACTGGCGTCGAAAAGGTCGACGACACGTGGCCCTCCTAGACATTGAGGGGGCTTTCAACAATATAAGCCCGGAGGCTATCAACTCCGCTCTAACTAATCTGGGCGTGGATAGACCTCTAATTGGTTTAATTGACCAACTTTTAATGGGAAGGAAAATAGCTTCTTCACTTGGTACGGTTGAGTTATCACGCTATGTCACAAGGGGAACACCCCAGGGTGGTGTTCTTTCCCCGCTTTTATGGAACCTCACAGTGAACTCGTTGCTACGTGACACAAGCTGGGGGGGCGGGAAGTTAGTGGCATACGCAGACGATTTAGCTATTGCATTCAGAGGCAAGTTCCCACAAACTCTGTGTGACCTGATGCAAGTAGCACTGCGAGAAGTTTCGACGTGGTCCTTTCGCTGCGGACTTAGTATCAACCCGGGGAAAGTGGAACTTGTCCTCTTCACCAACCGGTACAAAATACCGCCACTAAGCCTACCAGAACTAGATGGCACGCGCCTGGGCTTGTCGGATAAGGCCAAGTTTCTAGGCATAGTTCTGGACAGGAAATTGAATTGGAAGGAGAATGTTCTTCAGCGCCAGAAGAAAGCTTGCATCGCTCTTTACACATGCAAAAGAGCCATTGGCAACAAATGGGGGCTCAGCCCTAGAGTATGCAGTTGGATCTACACGGCCATCATTCGCCCAATCATGCTGTAAGGAGTCGTTGTATGGTGGCCTGCGCTGAGCAAGGCAACATACCTGAATCTGTTGCGGAAAGTCCATATATCCAATATGATCTGTATAAGCGGTACGCTAAGGACAACGCCCAACGAAGCCCTCCAGGTCATTCTGGGCATATTGCCACTTGATCTGGAAGAGTTTCGGTCAGCGGCGGCATCAACTCTGCTCCTAAGGGAAACCTCCAGTTGGGGTGCGGGTACTATTGGACACTCCAGTATTCGGGAATCTTACAGCTTTCTCCCTCTAAGCACAGATCGTTGTGCGACCACTACAGTCGGGGATAGCTCTTTCAAAATAAACATTCCCAGCAGAGAAGACTGGGAGAGGACGGATTGGTGTCCCGAAACAAATGGTGGCACTTCCATATACACCGACGGTTCGAGGTTGAGGAGGGGTTTATTCAAGGGATTTGGACCTTGAGCTCTCCTTCAGTCTACCTCTTCATTGTAGCGCCTTCCAGGCGGAAGTCTCGGCAATCCTGGACGCAGCGGCCTGGTTAGGCAAACGTGTTATCGGAGAAGATATCGCTATTTTCAGCTATAGCCAAGCGGCCATCAAATCCCTTGGCTCATACACGTTCAACTCTGAACTGACGCTCAGCTGTCGTCGATCTCTTCAGGAGATGGCCCAACAGAACCGCGTAAGCCTCATATGGGTCCCGGGACATAGGGACATTGAGGGAAACTGTAAGGCAGACGACCTTGCAGCCAGGGCACGACCAAGCAGGTTCTTCAGGATAAAGAGCGCTTAGGTATGCCATTTGCCACATGCAAACTAATGCTGAACGAGCACACATTCCGTCAAGCCAACGAAAGATGGCTGCAATCCCCAGGTCAGATATCGAAACAAACCTGGCCAAAATGGGATCTTAAAAGACGCATTTATGCCCTAACTAGGAGCGAAATCTGCATATTGATAGGGGTATTAACCGGTCACTGCCTCATTGGTAGGCATGCAGAAAGGCTAGGTGTGCCCTACCGACGATGCTGCAGGAGTTGCAAAGATGATGAGGAGGAGGAAACAGTGGAGCACCTCATCTGCAACTGTCCGGCTTTAAGCGGCGCGAGAACGCGCTTTTTGGGAGTTCCGTTCCTGGATAGCCTAAGGGGTCGTGCATATATGACGTCACGCGATTTTGGTCCCCCCATGTCACACCGAGTCACAAACTCCAGACCCCCCTCCCCCTCGAACGTCACATCACACCCTTAATAAATTTAAATTCAATATTTATTTGACATAAATCTGATCCATCTGATACATCTGATACATATTTAGAATGTTTATATTAATTATTAAATAATATTTGCCAATCGAAAGAATGAAAACGTGCCAAATTTGAAAACGTTCATGGACGTTGCACGCTAGAAAACATGCAAAAAATAACGTGACATCACGTATGTAAGTGCTACTCCCCCCCTCCCCCCATGTCGCACTTCGTCACAAATCGCAGAGATTTTTCTTTATCTCCAGTTTTTTTGGAGATGATAGGGATTAGCCTTTTTTTACTCCTCATGAAATTTCACTGGTCTAACCTATTTCATTCGTATGGGAGGTGCCACGCCCCCGTTTTCGTTACCCTAGTGTTTTTGGATGTGGTAGGGATCGATCTCATGTAACCCCTTACCAAATTTCAGTGGTCTAACCTAAATACTTCCCGAGATATGGACTATGAAGTATTTCATTCGTATGGGAGGTGCCACGCCCCCTTTTTCGTTATCCCCAGATTTTTTGGAGATGGTAGGGATCGATCTCATCTAACCTCTAACCACGTTTGAGTGGTCTAACATAAGAACTTCCAGAGATATGGACTATGAAGTATTTCATTCGTATGGGAGGTGCCACGTCCCCTTTTTTGTTATCCCCAGTTTTTTTTTGGAGGTGGTAGGTATCGATCTCATATAACCCCTTAACAAATTTCAGTGGTCTAACTTGAATACTTCCAGAGATATCGACTATGAAGTATTTCATTTGTATGGGAGGTGCCACGCCCCCTTTTTCGTTACCCCGAGTTTTTTTGGAGGTGGTGGGAATCGATCTCATAAAACCCCTTACCAACTTTCAGTGGTCCAACCTAAATACTTTCAGAGATATGGACTATGAAGTATTTTATTCGTATGGGAGGTGCCACGCCCCCTTTTTCGTTATTCCCAATTTTTTTTGGAGGTAGTAGGGATCGATCTCGTACATCCCCTCATCAAATTTCAGTGGTCTAACCCGAATACTTCCAGAGATACGGACAATGAAAATTCCATTTGTATGGGAGGTGCCACGCCCCCTATATATATAACAATATTTTTTAGCCTGTGACCATCCCTGGAAGATGTCAAGTCGTTATCCCTAGTTTTTTTTCGAGGTGGTAGGGGTCGATCTCATAAAAACCCTTAACAACTTTCAGTGGTCTAACCTAAATACTTTCAGAGATATCGACTATGAAGTATTTCATTTGTATGGGAGGTGCCACGTCCCCTTTTTGTTATCCCCAGTTTTTTTGGAGGTGGTGGGAATCGATCTCATAAAACCCCTTACCAACTTTCACTGGTCTAACCTAAATACTTCCAGAGATATCAAGTATGAAGTATTTCATTTGTATGGGAGGTGCCACGCTACCTTTTTCGTTATTCCCAATTTTTTTTGGAGGTAGTAGGGATCGATCTCGAACATCCCCTCATCAAATTTCAGTGGTCTAACCCGAATACTTCCAGAGATACGGACAATGAAAAATTCCATTTGTATGGGAGGTGCCACACCCCCTATATATATAACAATATTTTTTAGCCTGTGACCATCCCTGGAAGATGTCAAGTGCGTGTGTAAAATTTGGTTATGATCGGCTCATTCGTTTAGAAGCCAAGTTCGTATATAGGTACATAATTTGAATTTTATATACTACTAGTAAATACCCGCGGTCTTGCCCGCCTCTGCGAAGTACCCTTTCAACATTTTAGATTAGAATTCGGTCGTCGAAGTTCACCAAGTAAGGTAGATTGATCAAACAAAAAACTGTTGGAAGATCAATAATTTGTCTCTTTGTTCCTAGAGTTTTGAAAAAATAGTATGTATTGAAAAACGGTTTTCAAAAGTTTTAATTAAATATACATACAAATCCTTGAAATCGATTGAAAGTGAGTTTTCTAAAGTTAAATATTGCTTTGGCTTTAAGTCTTGATATTAATGTCTCAGAAAGCATTTATCGAATAGTTCATATAAACTTCAAACTTTGATATTTATATAATACTAGTATATACCCGCGGTCTTGCCCGCCTCTGCGAAGTACCCTTTCAACATTTTAGATTAGAATTCGGTCGTCGAAGTTCACCAAGTAAGGTAGATTGATCAAACAAAAAACTGTTGGAAGATCAATAATTTGTCTCTTTGTTCCTAGAGTTTTGAAAAAATAGTATGTATTGAAAAACGGTTTTCAAAAGTTTTAATTAAATATACATACAAATCCTTGAAATCGATTGAAAGTGAGTTTTCTAAAGTTAAATATTGCTTTGGCTTTAAGTCTTGATATTAATGTCTCAGAAAGCATTTATCGAATAGTTCATATAAACTTCAAACTTTGATATTTATATAATATTATATAGAATACTGAAGCATTTGCCAAGGGAATTCAAAAATTTCAAAATTCCCAATGGGAAAGGTAGATTTAGCCATCCCCTTTCGTTGGATACCCATATTGTAGGGCTTTTAAGGTTTTTGGGCAATCACATTTTCACCGATAACTTAGTTATCGGTAAATTTATCGAAATATATCGAAATTCAAATGAAACCTGGAGCCATCCCCTTTCGTTTAATGCCCATATTGTAGGGCAATTTTAAGGGTTTTGGGCAATAACATTTTCACCGATAACCCAGTTATCGATAAATTTATCGAAATATATCGAAGTACAAATGAAGTCTGCGGCCATCCCCTTTCGTTGGATACCCATATTGTAGGGCAATTTTAAGGTTTTCGGGCAATCACATTTTCACCGATAACTTAGTTATCGATAAATTTATCGAAATATATCGAAGTCCAAATGAATCCTGGAGCCATCCCTTTGCATTGGATACAAATATTGTAGGGCAATTTTAAGGTTTTTGGACAAACACATTTTTATTGCTAACTCAGTAATCGGTAAATTTATGGAAATATATCGAAGTTCAAATGAAACCTGGACCATCCCCTTTCGTTTAATACCCATATTATAGGGCAATTTTAAGGTTTTTGGGCAATCACATTTTCACCGGTAACTCAGTTATCGATAAATTTAGCGAAATATATCGAAGTCCAAATGAAACCTGCGGCCATCCCCTTTCAATGGATACTCATACTGTAGGGCAATTTTAAGCTTTCTGGGCAATCACATTTTCACCGATAACTCAGTTATCGATAAATTTATCGAAATATATCGAAGTCCAAATGAAACCTGGGGTCATGCCCTTTCATTTGATACCCATATTGTAGGCCAATTTAAGGTTTTTGGGCAATGACATTTTCACCGATAACTTAGTTATCGATAAATTTATCGAAATATATCGAAGTCCAAATGAAACCTGGGGCCATGCCCTTTCATTTGATACCCATATTGTGGGGCAATTTTAAGGTTTTTGTGCAATCACATTTTCACGGATAACTCAGTTATCGATAATTTTATCGAAATATATCGAAGTCCAAATGAAACCTGCGGTCATGCCCTTTCATTTGATACCCATATTGTAGGGCATATTTAAGGTTTTTGGGCAATCACATTTTCACCGATAACTTAGTTATCGATAAATTTATCGAAATATATCGAAGTCCAAATGAAACCTGGGGCCATGCCCTTTCATTTGATACCCATATTGTGGGGCAATTTTAAGGTTTTTGTGCAATCACATTTTCACGGATAACTCATTTGATACCCATATTGTAGGGCAATTTTAAGGTTTTTGGGCAATCACATTTTCTTCGATAACTCAGTTATCGACAAATTTATCGAAATATATCGAAGCCCAAATGAGACCTAAGACCTTCCAGTTTCGTTTGATACCCATATTGTACGAAGTTTCTACACCTGTATGCGAAATATCATAAGTTTAGGTCAAGTGTACTCAGAATTATATGGGGAAAACAAAAAATCGAAAAGTAACGGTCCCTAGCATGGCCGGACCCCCCAAAATTAAAAAAAAAAAATAGCCTATACCTCCTTCCAGATTATTAGCTGTCTGCTTGCCAAATTTCAACAAAATCCGTCTTGCCATTCTCACGTTATTGAGAAACAGAAGTAATCTGGACATCCAAACATCGCTACATTCACATTTATAATATTAGTGAGATTTATAATATTAGTAAGATTATATTGAATACTGAAGCATTTGCCAAGGGTATTTTATATTGAATACTGAAGCATTTGCCAAGGGTATTCAAAAATTTTAAAATTCCCAATGGGGAAAGTTAGATTGATTAAATAATTTCAGGTTTTTGGGCAATCACATTTTGATCGATAACTTTTCGTTTGATACCCATATTGTGGGGCAATTTTAAGGCTTTTGAGCCACCTCGTTTTCACCGATAACTCAGTTATCGATAAATTTATCGAAATATATCAAATTCCAGATGAAACCTCGGGCCATTACCTTTCTTTTGATACCCATATTGTGAGAAAATTTTAAGGTTTTTGGGCAATCGCATTTTCACCGATAACTTAGTTATCGATAAATTTATCGAAACATATCGAATTCCAAATGAAACCTGGAGCCATCCCCTTTCGTTGGATACCCATATTGTAGGGCTATTTTAAGGTTTTTGGGCAATCACATTTTCACCGATAACTTAGTTATCGATAAATTTATCGAAACATATTGAAGTCCAAATGAAACCTGGAGCCATCCCCTTTCGTTGGATACCCATATTGTAGGGCTATTTTAAGGTTTTTGGGCAATCACATTTTCACCGATAACTTAGTTATCGGTAAATCTATCGAAATATATCGAAATTCAAATGAAACCTGGAGCCATCCCCTTTCGTTTAATGCCCATATTGTAGGGCAATTTTAAGGTTTTCGGGCAATCACATTTTCATCGATAACTTAGTTATCGATAAATTTATCGAAATATATCGAAGTCCAAATGAAACCTGGAGCCATCCCTTTTCGTTGGATACAAATATTGTAGGGCAATTCTAAGGTTTTTGGGCAATCACATTTTTATTGATAACTCAGTAATCGGTAAATTTATCGTGTATATCGAAGTTCAAATGAAACCTGGACCATCCCCTTTCGTTTAATACCCATATTATAGGGCAATTTTAAGGTTTTTGGGCAATCACAAATATATCGAAGTCCAAATGAAACCTGCGGCCATCCTCTTTCAATGGATACTCATATTGTAGGGCAATTTTAAGCTTTCTGGGCAATCACATTTTCACCGATAACTCAGTTATCGATAAATTTATCGAAATATATCGAAGTCCAAATGAAACCTGGGGTCATGCCCTTTCATTTGATACCCATATTGTAGGGCAAATTTAAGGTTTTTGGGCAATCACATTTTCACCGATAACCCAGTTATCGATAAATTTATCGAAATATATCGAAGCTCAAATGAAACCTGGGGCCATGCCCTTTCGTTTGATACCCATATTGTAGGGCACTTTTAAGATTTTTGGGCAATCACATTTTCACCGATAACTCAGTTATCGATAAATTTATCGAAATATATCGAAGTCCAAATGAAACCTGGGGCCATGCCCTTTCATTTGATACCCATATTGTTGGGCAATTTTAAGGTTTTTGTGCAATCACATTTTCACCGATAACTCAGTTATCGATAAATTTATCGAAATATATCGAAGTCCAAATGAAACCTGCGGTCATACCCTTTCGTTTGATACCCATATTGTAGGGCAATTTTAAGGTTTTTGGGCAATAACCGTTTCTTCGATAACTCAGTTATCGATAAATTTATCGAAATATATCGAAGTCCAAATGAGACCTAAGACCTTCCAGTTTCACCTGTATGCGAAATATCATAAGTTTAGGTCAAGTGTACTCAGAATTATATGGGAAAAACAAAAAATCGAAAAGTAACGGTCCCTAGCATGGCCGGACCCCCCAAAATTAAAAAAAAAAAAAATAGCCTATACCTCCTTCCAGACTATTAGCTGTCTGCTTGCCAAATTTCAACAAAATCCGTCTTGCTATTCTCACGTTATTGAGAAACAGAAGTAATCTGGACATCCAAACATCGCTACATTCACATTTATAATATTAGTAAGATATAGATATCGATGTTGAAAATTATTGAGATGGGATAAATATTTCAGATAGCCCCCATACAATCGATAGTTCTGATAAACGGATTTTGGTCGATAACTTTTTGTATTTAGATAGGTAGGAACGTGAAATTTTGTAACAATTGCTCTTTTAGAATGTGGAATGTCGATGTCTAAAATCAATGAGATTGGACCAATATAACCCATCGCCCTCATATAATCGATAGCTCCGATAATTTCGGTATGAGCAAAAGTAAAATTGACACAGGCTGTACTGGGGATCTAACAGTGAAAATTGTGACGCTTATTCATGAAAGGTGTATAGCCTTCGGCACAGGCGAAGACAGCGTTTCACGTATTGCCGGTTCTGCGAGAACGGTATTTGTACCTGTACAATACCCTTCGTACCGAAACGACCCGGGTTGTTTTTTTTTATAATGACTCGGCCAAGAGCAATACATTTCGAAGTGACCCTGTCTAACGCGTCACGATTCCCTCATCTATTGTCATCCCCGGAACAGCCCCTTGCAGCACGGCTGCTCCTTATTCTCTTGACCCGGGCTGGCATTGAGCCAAATCCTGGCCCAAGAGAATGGTTCTGCTGCGTTTGTCGGAAGAAAATATATACAAGACGATCACACTCAGTACAGTGTGCATCATGCAAAGGTTGGTTGCACAAATCTAGTTGCTCCGGACTAGATCCGAAAGCACATCGGCCCATTAGTTTCTATAAAAATTTTGTGGCGCCCTGCTGTTCACGTCGTAGGACGTCCCGAGGCAAGCGACGCTCATATGTTGCTTTATCGCCCTCTAATAATAATCAAGTCTCCACGACCTGCAATAATTATATTGCCCAGCAGAATATATGTGTTCCCGGCTGTAGCTTACTTCCTAGTGCATCAACAGCACAAGCACCCACTCATGGCTACTTTCTTCGTAGCACATCGGTTGATGCTTGTAGCACTACTGAGCTTCAGCCCCCGTCTCTAAACTCTTTAATAACTTCTTCCGGCACTAGCACGAATGAAAGTCAAGTCCATCAACTTCTGGTCCCTCACTCTTCGTGCACTGTATGTCGGCACAGGATATATGCGTCTGTGGCATCGGTCAAGTGCAACTCCTGCCTAGGCCTGTGTCACCTACGCATATGTTCTGGGCTCGCAAACAGAAATCTTTGGACTGATGTGTTTGTCGCGCCTTGCTGTCGAGTTGTGCAGCCCTCAACGCCGACGGAAGTACACTCATCTAATAGTGAACGAATTCCGCCGGCTTCAGGACTGCAACGGAGATCAATATCGCGACATAACCTACCACCATCTAGGCGAACACATCAGTCTTTAACTCCCAGAGTGGCCATTGCCTCTCCTTCGCAATTTAAATTGTTGCAATTTAACTGCAACGGCTTGACCGGCAAGATAGCGGAGATAACCACATTTATGCAGCTACATAAAATCAAAATTGCTGCAATCCAGGAGACAAAACTTGGCCCCCACTCGAATCTCCGAGCGAGTGGAGGCTACCACGTACTCCGGCATGATCGTACAGACGGCGGAGGTGGTCTCGCGTTCCTTGTACACCATACGGTGCAGTATAGGGAATTTGATATCAACACTGACCAAAGTGACTTACCTTTAGAGTGTCAAGGTATAGTTATACAAGCTGGTGGCGTTGATCTCGAGCTAATCAATATATACATTCCTCCCGTCACCTGCTGCCCCAGAAGTTATCGTCCTGACCTTAGGGCGTTTCTTTGTGGCGATAACCGTATCATCATGGGCGATTTTAATGCCCATCATGATATGTGGCATTCACACCTTTCGGTGGACGGCAGAGGACGGGAATTAGCCGAGCAAATTGATAACTCCTCTTTCTGTACTGTGAACGGAGACTCCTCAACTAGGATGGCTGTTAACTGCAGTAGCTCCCCGGACCTAACTATTGTTAGCCCGGGGTTAATTAACAGCATCAACTGGCAACCTATGGTGGCCCTGTCATCCGACCACCTGCCTATCATCCTGTCTGTCGATCGTGCCACGGATTTTATCACGTCGGAGAAACGTACTTACGTGAATTTCAAAAAGGCCAATTGGGTCGGCTTTTTGGAATTCACGGAGAGCTCCTTTGGTGATCTTCCCATTCCCACTGACGTACACGTTGGCGAGCGCAACATACGTGAGGTCATTAAAAAGGCTACAGCCCGATTCATACCACCTGGTAGGATAAAAGATATCAGGCCTAACTTCCCAGCTGAGGCCGCAGCCTTGGCCAACGAACGTGACCTCATACGCAACATCGATCCATCTGACCCACAGATCGGTGATCTCAACGTGGAAATCAGAAGGCTGGTTAACGAACACAAACAAACCAAATGGGAGGAGCACCTCAGGTCTTGTAACCTCTCTACCGGTGTTGGGAAATTATGGTCCACCGTCAAGTCCTTGTCGAATCCTTCGGGTCCACCAAAAAATGTCGACATTACCTTTGGTGACAAGACAATAAATGACCCCAGGAAATGTGCACAGGCTTTTTGTCGACAATATGTCCCACACCCTGCGCAAGACAGGGCTAGACGTGGGATCTTCAGGCGTGCGCATAAACACAAAAACTATGCCCCCGTTCCCATCACCGCTACAGAGGTTCAAGAGGCCATCCGGAAGGCCAAAAACTCCAAAGCCATCGGCCCTGATGGCATAGCCATGGTGCATCTAAAACACATCGGCCTAGCGGGAGTCAAATATTTAACGGCCGTCTTCAATTTGTCTCTGATCACAGCTGTCATACCCGACAAATGGAAGCAGGCAACTGTGATCCCACTACTAAAGCCTGGCAAGCCAGCTAACGTTGGTGAGTCATATCGCCCGATATCACTCCTCTCGCCAGTAGTAAAGACACTTGAGGCGGTCCTACTCCCGCTCTACACATCACACTTGATGTTAGCCGAGCACCAACATGGCTTCAGGAAAGGTAGGAGCACAACATCTGCTCTAAATGTCATAAACACTCAGATAACTGACGGTCTTAATCAAAATAGGCCTAATGACAGGACGGTTCTAGTTGCACTTGATTTGAGTCAAGCTTTTGACACAGTAAATCATGGGCAACTTGTAGCTGATTTGGAAGACTCGTCACTCCCCCCCCTGTCTAAAGCGTTGGACCGCCAATTATCTCAGTGGTCGTCGGTCGTCTGTTGTATTTAGAAACAAAAAATCTAAAGCCAGGAAGATAAAACAAGGGGTACCACAGGGTGGTGTCCTCTCCCCGTTATTGTTTAACTTCTATATTTCGAAGCTTCCTCCTCCACCAGAAGAAGTTACGATTGTTTCTTACGCAGACGATTGCACGATATTGGCAACTGGTACTTCCGTTGATGAGCTGTGCTCCAAAATAAATGGTTATCTCCCCTCTCTAGTCGAGTTCTTTACTGCCCGAACCTTGACATTGTCGCCAACAAAGTCTTCGGCGACCTTATTCACGACGTGGACGGCGCAGGTTGGCATGGAATTAGAAATCTATGTAGGTGATCATAAAATACCTACTGTCGCTCACCCAAAAATTTTAGGAGTGACTTTTGACACCATGCACACTTTCGCTGCCCATTCAGCCGCAATTGTCTCAAAATTACAGAGCCGCAACAAAATCCTCAAGTCACTAGCCGGCAGTACTTGGGGTAAAGACAAAGAAACGTTGTTGGTAACGTACAAGGCAATTGGTCGGCCGATCCTGAACTATGCGTCGCCGATATGGTCGCCGGGGCTTGCAGACGTTCACTGGAATCAGCTTCAGGCCTGTCAAAACACCGCGCTCAGAACCGCTACGGGGTGCGTCCTTATGTCACCTATATCTCATATACATAATGAGGTGGAAATGCTTCCAGTTAGGGAGCATAATGAAATGCTAAACAAGCAGTACCTACTGAACTGCTGTAAACCACAGCATCCCGGTAGACAACTGCTTGAACTCATTCCGCCTCCTAGGACCATAAGGTCGCATCTACGTAAACATTTTGATGAGATCCGTCACTATATAACAACGCCGTTTGATCTACAGGTGCACAAACAGGCTTTGGGGCATATCCATACAACGTCTGTTGGCCATTACTCTGCGCTCTGTCCGCTAAACAATGTCTTACATGCCGCAACACCTGGCATTTCTGAAGAGGAGCGTCATCTTCCTCGAGAGACAAGGGTCACTCTGGCTCAATTACGCTCTGGATATTGTAGTAGGTTAAACTCCTACATATCTAGACTGAACCCTGATGTGCCGAATGTATGTCCGGCATGCGGCTCATCCCCCCACAATACCAATCACTTATTTTCTTGCTCATTTGAGCCCACTCTTCTAACACCCATCTCTCTTTGGTCCAATCCTATTGAAACTGCTAGTTTCCTTGGACTCCCGTTAGAAGATATTGATGACAATTAGGTTAAGGAAAAATACGCGTTGGGCAGGACTACACATCGTTACAACAACAACAGCTTTCCTTACTTGTTTTGGTTATAATATTGATCATATAATGATAATTAATCATGTAGAATATCAATAAAGAAAGTTTAGTAAACAAATTGGATCAAAAACACCAAAAAAGAGGGAAATATGATTTTTTAAATTTAATAATAAACAAGTTCTGAAAAAGTAACTGTTCAAGTGACTTGTGATACTTGAAGCCCATCTCTAGGTAAGTGACTGGAAAAGATTTGATTCACCACATATTCATGAGACAATCTGGCCTTGCGATAATTTCCCTGCTTCCAATGGATATGGAATCATTTCCATCATTTAATCGGGCAACAGTGCTAAAGGATTGTTCTCTCGTTCTCCTTTTTACATCAACCGCCGATTGGACACCACCATACGAGAATAGCAGCAAGGGAGCAGCAACAAAAACTAAAGTTCGAGAGAATATTTAAGCGGCCAGCAAGGGATCTTACGTTATACATATGAGAAGTATCATCAAAGTTCGTGAGTAGAAATGAAATTAATTTGTGCGACATTAGTTTTGTGATACATTGGTACATATCAAAGTCTGGAAATATCTCAATTTCCCCCCATCTCATGATTTCCAACTTAATCAATTTGGGCAGTTAGCGAAAAATATTCCCGTTTATGCAAAATTATTCTAAGTACATAAGTACATACAAATAGCTCCCATTTCTCTTGTATCGTTTTCCCATTGCACATTCCAATAGCGGACCTGCCTACCTGGTTACATACAAATAAACATGTGCAGTATACCAATAAACATTTTAATTCAGTTCTTCTGAAAAACATCAAATAAAGAATATATGATCATTATCCATTTGCATAATAAATTGTTAAGGAAGACAACGGCGAATATTATTCCTAAAGCATAAAGCTTATTTTCATAAAATGTATTCGGAGTTCCACATTGGGGACCAGTACTTTAATAGAAGTGATACTGCAAGATCTCAATACAAGATGGAATAGCTTGAAAAGTTTGTATATAGAAGTCTGCTTGGGTGAAGAAGCTATTATTACAAAAACGATGAAAAACGAGGCATTTGGCAATATAAGTTTTGTATGGATCATTTCGACAGTTGTAGATTATTTATTGTCGACCAGTTAAAACTTTTACAAAGTGGTAAAAATCCCTCTCACATCTCAGGCAGTCCAACTTCTAAAATATCCAACAGTTCTCAAATTTCTCCCAATCCATCGAAACTAGTTCCGAATGAACCACTTCGGAACTACTCCATCTCAACATTAAAAAATGAAAGCTCCATATATAATGCCAATCCAACTTCTCCGATAAAATTATTAGAAGAAAATTTCAAAAATTTTCAAAAATCTAAGCCACAGAAGGTAAATCCTGAAGGCGAGGAATCTCTCACTATCTCTGCTGACAGTCCAACCTCTCTCTCACTTGAAATAATTTTGCAGAAAATTAGCTATATTCTCTAAAAATCAGCAAATTTTAAACACCAGTTAGAAATCATCTGGCCCCACAGGGCCATCAAGTAAAGGTAATAGACGAATAAAACCACTTCTTCGGAAGAAATGCAATTTACGCAATTGCGATCATTTATTTGTCGGAAAATATAAAACAGCGAGAAGGAATCCGATAGCCAAATTTCGCATAGTAAATCCAATACTGAATTTTCGAAATGGCAAAATATGTCTTGTAAGAACTATCCGACTTATCTACGATCGTGGGGTTCTAGACCACCGGACAGGATTCTTCATTTTGTTTTTGACCCAGGATCACATCGGATCAAGAAACCTCCCATACTCTCCCATTACAAAAAAAAATCCCTCATCCCAAAGAAGAAAAAACTTTTAATTTTCAAATCTTTCTTTAATTATACAAATATCGATCAGGAAAATTAATTCTCTAAAATCAATTCATCGATTTGGAAAATCAAAAATCGATAAGGGAAATCAGTCATCGAATATTTTCGTCATCAAAAATTAATTACTAAAAATGGGAACTACACAGGATTGACGGTTGACCGAAATCGAAAAGTTACAACCTATCATATCTTCGAGTTCAATGGCAGACGTTACAAAACAACTTGGTGTTTTTAGCCACCCAACCGTAAAATTGTGTCGAGTTCAATGGCAGACGTCACAAAACAACTTGGTGTTTTCAGCCACCCAACCGTAAAATTGTGTCTCCTATCTCGATTTTCCAAATCCCGAAATTAAACTTCACACTTCCACACACACAGAGAAAAATGAGCTGGTCATATCAACGAAAATATGGGTTGATTCAACCAAAATCACTGTCAATTCTCATCCATTATTCAATGCTGTTGATTCAACTGCATTGAAACTGTTAACCTCAAGTAAACAGTTAAGCTGTTATTTTCTTGCTCTAGGGGTTGCCGGTTCGATTCTCGGTGAAGTCGATATATTTTATAAGCTTTTATTTAGTTTCACCTGACGGCTGTCTGTTATCAAATCTTGCAAGCTAAATTTGATACACTTCCCGGTGTCCGATTGATTTGAAATTCTGCACCCAAGTATAACCCCGATGACAATGCAATATTATAAAAAAAAAATTTCGATAGGTGGCGCGTGGGTCGCTATATTATCAAAATTCGCATTTATGGTCCGATTTAGCTGAAATTCGTAACATGTATTACTACCATGAAAACAAATATTTTTGTAAAAAAAATTCCGCTAGGTGGGGCTGAGATAGCGGTAATAAAAACTCAAAATCGTAATTATGGACCGATTTGGCTGATATTTTACGTGTGTGTATTTAATTAATTTCTAAATGTTAAAAAAAATTGGACCCGCTAGGTGCCGCGTGAGTCGCTTTATTTGAGAATTACGAAGGTCTGTTTTCAGTGTCGATTAATTCGTTTTTCAACGAACTTCCCGTTGAGGTAGGATCTTGAAATTTTCATCATCGCTTAGTTTTATACCCCAATGCACTATAATGGGTAGAGATATTTGAAAAATTTAATTTACAGAGATTTTGCTTTCGATTTTGAACTAACTCCCCGTTGAGCTGGGGTTTTGAAATTTTCACCATCGATCAGGTTTTACTGACAATCCATTATACAAAAAAAAAAATCTAAAATATTGCTTTATTTGCAAAAATCCAATCATCACCCAAGTTTAGCCGTTTTTCCCTATTGCCATAGAAAGAAGATTGGAATTCGCCGCGTGGTGTATTACAAAAGTACCTTTACTTACCACGCGGTGAATTCCTTTACTCTTATGAGCATTGTCTATTGATATGCAGATGGCGCTGAAGAATACAACATTCGGCTAATTCCTTCACTCTTTTGAGCAATTATGCATAAAAAGTTGGCTCTGCTGATTTTGAATTATTAAATTGAAGAAAAAAGGAAACAGCTAATTATTATTGAAACGCAGTTCTAATTAATTATAAGGTTTTATTTAGTTTCGATTAATTCTTTTTTCAACGAACTTCCCGTTGAGGTAGGATCTTGAAATTTTCATCATCGTTTAGTTTTCTGCCTCCACGCAAAATAACAAAAAAATAATTCCGATAGGTGGCGCACGCGTAGAGATATTCGAAAGTTTTCATTCCAAGAAATTTTGCTTTTGATATTGTACTAACTTGCAGTTAAGATGGGATTTTGCAAATTTTCATCATCTAAAATTAGCTTAATTTCAAAAATCCCATTTATCGTTTAGTTTAGTCTTTAGGTTTGTTTATTGGGCTGCTCTAGCTTACGCCAGATTGAGATATTTCACAAAATTGTGTTTAACGAACACTTTTCTTGCTCTAGGTTGCTCTATCTTTTGTTTCATGAGTACGCTCAAAACAAAACTAGAGTAATCCAGATCACAAATTTCTGCTCTAGCTTTTTTTATGGAGTAAGTTAGAGCAGAGAAGCAATTGTCATTCAGGAAAAAATAAATTTTTGAAAACTTCAAAAAAATTAGCATGCAAGAAAATCAATGTTTTATATACGTGAATTTGCATTAATTTTGAAGATTTAAACAAAAAAACTAAATAAAAAGAAACTATCGAGATTCAAGTGTTTCATGGCATTTCTGCTCTGAGTTACTCTAAGTTGCTCTATTTATATTTTGACAGTTGCCCTGCTCTGCTCTGCTCTAACCTGCTCTGAATTTTTTTTGGTCAGTAAACAAATCGTTTATTCCAATATCCCAAAAGTAAGTTTATTAACCACGCGGGTTTATTGTAAAAGATTCTATGTTTTCTGTTGCTGCTAGCAGCCGATTGATGTCGCTGCGACATTATTGCCTCTTTGCCGCACGGCTTTATAGCGGCGTCACAATCAATGTTTGCCGCAGCATTATGTATTGACAGATGAGTTGAACGTGTGTATTTAGGTAGAGAACGACACATTGCGCATCACGAGTGACATCTGACATGCAAAAGTTGCCAACTTTCAACTTTGTATGCATGAAAAGCATAAGAAGAAGCATTTTACACTTGGCTCTCATATAGTTGAATGTGCCGCTGTTGCTGTGACGCATAAGTTTGCGTTAAATGCATGTACATACGAAACTTGGTTGTCACGCGGCTTTTGATATTGTACCTTTAAAGATAAATTGGCTTTAGTACAATATCAAAAGTTGACTTCAAAGAAGCCGTGTAATGTTGATGCATTAAAAGAAATGGATCGGATGAGGAATGTTAAAATAACTAAGTAAAGATTGCATAACTAATTTAAACAATACATATTTTATATTTAAAATAAATTCAAGAAAAAAGATGTTCTAAGCACAAGCTTATAGGTATATTTCATGTTGATAAACCGAACTAAAAAGTAAAAAATAAAATTAAAGAAAAAAAAACTTTTTTAAAAATAAGCTTTTATTATTGGTTTATAAAATTAACTAAAAAGTAAAAAATAAATTGACTGTAAAGGAATATAACACTTTATAAGTTCATTGTAACCTTTAAAGATAATTTGGCTTCTTCGTCTGCCACAAAATAATTCCATATTGTACATAATTATATATTTCTAACATTAAAACTTTACACCTAAATTATTAAATTTTCCAGTATATATCACATTCCTAATTTTATTAATAATAAAAGCGTGTTAAATTTTGATGGTATAATTAAGAACATTTAGGACCTTCTTTTCTATTTGATGGTATAATTAAGAACATTCAGGACCTTCGTTCAACCCAGGTATCGCATACTTATTATTGCAGCTTTGTTCTAAATGACACGTTGCTTTGTTGCCTCCACCGAGAATCGAGCACACACTGCTTTGAGTGCTGAACGGAGATGTTTACCATCAGGCCATCGCGTACTTATGCTTGACGGCGTCTAATTGCAGCTTTGCTCTATGACGGCTCAGCGAATAAAGGCCTAACGAACTAACGCCTACACGGCTAAAAAAATGAACCTAAATTTTAAACCCGTATAAAGTTTAATCAATTTTTCAAACCTTTTTGTACAATATTTCAAACCGTCCAAATACCTACAAAGATTTTCAATTTCTTTTGGTTTCGATTTAAAGTCTAAATGAAAAAGCAGTCTAAATTTTTTATTTTATTTTTGTTTGAATATAATTGAATTTTGCCCACAAGATTTTCATGTGCGTCATAGCTCAGCGGTAGAGCAGTCGGCTGTGACTTCTGAGCGTTTTCGTTTGAATCCTGCCAGCTGCCACATTTTTTTAGTTTTATTTTATTCTTAAAACTTTTCGGTCTAAAATGTAAACTTTTGTGTTTGAAAATTCAAATTTATTTTTGAAAGCTTATTCAAGATTGAATTTTGCCAACAACATTTATGTGTGCGATGTAGCTCAGTGGTAGAGCAGGCGGGCATGATGCGGGGAGTCTTGGTTCGAATTCCCGCCAACGGACAAAAAATTTATTTTATCTTTAAAAAATTGTTAAAACATTTCTTGTTTATAATTGAAACCCGATTCCTTTAGCCAATTTTCATGAAAACTGGTCTATATTGAATTTGAATCCAAATTTGGTTTGGTCATATATATAGTCCAAAAAAGTTTAAAATTTAGGTTCAAATTTTTAGCTGTGTAATTTTTCGAAATGAAAGAATGCCTAAAAAGAACGCTTAACAAAAAAGAGAAAGAACGTCTTACTTTAAAAATTAAGGAAAGCCTAATTTTAAAAATGAAAGAAAGTCTTAATTGTTAGGGTTTCTTTCATTATGAAATAAAGCCCAATGAAAGAAGGCCTAACAATCCGAATTAAAATTCTTAGAACTTTTACAGAATGTTTACAAGGTGGTGTTTGCATTTCGTAAAAGGCAAACTAATAGATATAGCAGAGATACATACAGACCGACAGACAGACAGAAACTTACAGTTTTATTATATATAGATTATGAAAAGGCAGGCAGGAAAAAAAAGTTGGGGGGGGAAGTGAGCGCGGTGCGGCGCGGGCCGCACGCCGGAACGCGGCGGTGCCCTTTATGACGCTTGTTTACGCGACATAAGCTATAATTATTTCGTTCATTTCATATTATCTGCATTCCATACTATTGTAATTCGCAGAGAGTTTATGGAATATTCGGAATACTTTGTTTATAATTGCATAAGCAGATGGAGTTTTTATCCAATGACAGTATCTTCGCTGTTGGATTAACTGTATAAGTTTGTTGTTTTTAAAATGACAGTTCCTTCTCTGTTGGATTACCCCAAAATTCTGTCAGTTTTACCAAGTTTTGTTAATTAAAAATTGACAGTTCTATGATTGTTGAATCAACAGTTATTTCAACAAAAAATTTCCGTTGTAATAACCAAAATTTGGTCAATTCAACAGAATTTGTCAATTTCAGAATAACAGTTCGAGACTGTTGATTTTACCAGTGCCATTTTTTCCCTGCATAAATATCTAACATCAATTAATTTATCAATAGCAGACTAAAGTTCTCTATGTACAGATGTTCGCCAAGTTTCTTCACCTTTCATTCTCCATGCGATCTTCGAATATACGAAAGCAGTATCATGCATGAAAGTTTTGTTCAAAAATCTACAATCGTCGAAGAACGCATCCGGCGTGTATAGAAAGTAAAAATGCGCCATCAGAGAGGTGAAGCGGGTATGGGAAGCCTTGCACCAGTGCAACGGGGGCGCCATGTTCAAGTGACTTGTGACACTTGAAGCCTATCTCTAAGTAAGTGACTGGAAAAGATTTGATTCACCACATATTCATGAGACAATCCGGCATTGCGATAATTTCCCTGCTTCCAATGGATTTGGAAGTGATTTCCATCATCTAATCGGGCAAAAGTGCTGAAGGATTGTTCTCTCGTTCTCGTTTTTACATCAACCGCCGACCGGACAACATCATCGTGAAGCAGCAGCAAATCTCCCCACATAGCGGGATCCTACATCAATCAACATCTCTAAATGAGCCGTTCAGTGCACACAGTGACTAACTCCACTTTCTTTCATTATAGAATAGTTTAATACAAATAAAAAACCACAACAACAATAAGTTAATCGCATAGCAACTGAGCGTAGCGTTAATCAGAATGGCTTCTGAAATAAAATGGAGTTAGTCACTGTGTGCACTGAACGGCTCAAATATACATAAGTATAAAACATCCCAATTCCCTAAAACTCCCTATTCACACAATAGATCGTACTAATGGTCGCGGTGTAATAAGGCCTTATATCTAATAATAATAACCTCGGTTACTTAAATCATTATTTTAATAAAGTAAATTGAAATTTAAATTTCTAATTAAATACTTAATTTGTAAACTTGAAGTTTCATCATACGTGAATTAATAAACAATTTGAATTTTTGGTTGTAATCATGGCGCAATTTGAGTGAAAAATTATTCAAATAAAAAATAAAAAATTATTCATTATTTTAAAAATTTTGAATGATGAGTGTCCGGTTATTTTTATTCATAAAATTCAAAGTGATAAATAGTAAGTTATTTTCATTTCTAGCGATTCTTGAATAAAATGACTTGTTATTCATCACTCAAGAAATGTTGAGTGATGATAACGCGTTATTTTTATACCTTTCATGAACATGAAATGGTATTATAACTTTGGTCCGATGTTTGTAAGTATGAGAAGAAGAAGAGATAGACCCATCAATAAGTATACTGAAATGATCAGGATGACGAGATGAGTTCATTTAGCCATGTCCGTCTGTCCGTCTGTCTGTCTGTCTGTTTGAACGCAAACTAGTACCTCAGTTTTTGAGATATTTGGCTGAAATTTTGTATGCGGCCACCATTTTCCAATATAGGAATCATTTGTCGGAACCAGCAAGATCGGACCGATATTACATATAGCTCCCGTACAACCGATTATTCCGATACGCAGATTTTGGGCTATAACTCCTGTAATTAAACACGTAGAAACGTGAAATTTTGGAAGCAAAATTTCGTAATTATGTATTGCTATTTTAGAATGTGGAATGTCGTTGTTAAAAATCAATGAGATTGGACCAATATAACACATCGCCCCATATAATCGGTAGTGCCGATAATTTCGGTATGAGCGGAAGTTAAATTCACGCAGGCTGTACCGGGATCAAACAGTGAAAATCGTTAAGCTTATTCATGAAAGGTATTTAGCTTTCGGCACAGCCGAAGACAGCTTTCCTTACTTGTTTATTTATGGAATTCTTGAATAACGATAAAACTTAATTTTTAATCAGTTATTTACAAATGAAACCATTTTCCGGATCATTTCGGTGTCATATCATACGATGTCATATCATATGATGTCATATCATATGATGTCATATCATACGATGTCATATCATATACTGTCATATGATGTGATATCATATCATGTGATATCATATCATGTGATGTCATATCATGTGATATCATATCATGTCATGTCATATCATGTGATGGCATATCATGTGATGTCATATCATATGATGTTATAATATGTGATGTCATATCACACGATGTCATATCATATACTGTCATATGATGTGATATCATATCATGTGATATCATATCATGTGATGTCATATCATGTGATATCATATCATGTCATGTCATATCATGTGATGGCATATCATGTGATGTCATATCATATGATATTATAATATGATGTCATATCATATGTTGTCATATCTTGCGATGTCATATCATGTGATGTCATATCATATTATGTCATATCATATGATGTCATATCATACGACGTCATATCATATGATATCATATCATATGATGTCAAATCACATGATGTCATATCATGTGATGTCATATAATGTGATGTAATATCATCTGATGTCATATCATGTGATGTCATATCATATGATGTTATCATATGATGTCATATCATATGATGTTATAATATGACGTCATATCATGTGATGTCATATCACGTGATGTCATATCATATGATGTCATATCATATACTGTCATATTATGTGATAGCATATCATGTGATGTCATATCATGTGATCCAGAAAATGGTCCCGAGGTTACGCCAAATGTATTGCGCATATGGGTCAAATTTGCCGGGGTCTCGATGGACAAAATTTTCATTTGTAAATAACTGATTAAAAATGAAGTTTTATCGTTATTCATTTCTTGAGTGATGAATAACAAGTCATTTTATTCAAGAATCGCTTGAAATAAAAATAACTTATTATTTATCACTTTGATTTTTATGAATAAAAATAACCGGTCACTCATCACTCAAAATTTTTAAAATAATGAATAATTTTTTATTTTAATTTTTTTCGTCTCTCGTCACTCAAAAAAAAAATTTTGCCCATCCCTGGTTGTAATATTAGAGTTAATAAAGATTAATGTTAAATTTCATAAATTTGCGGAACATTGTTGTTGATTGATTTTCGGAAAAAAGGTGTTAAAATCCAAAAAATGGTGGACGTCATAACAAAAAAGCAATACCAGAAATGAATTCCTCGACCCTAAAAACCCTCAGATGCACATAAAGAATGAAATTTGAATTTGAATGAATAAAATTTGTTTTGTAAAGTTCATAAAACAAATTAAAATAAAAGAAATTTTCATAAACGATATAATATCGATACAAGTTTTGCTTGAATACACCTCCCCTTCCCTTAATTTTCAACGCTGAGCTGTTTAGTAACTGTAATTGCTTTTAAAGAAAGTCAAATTTCAAAAATTTCTGGAACATATGGTCGATTTTCGAAAAAAAAGTATTTAGAACCCTAAAAAAAGCGAAAGCGCCCTCTGGCGGAAGTCAACCGAAAAACTTTATACCTGAAATGGATTCCTCGACCACAAAAACCCCCAGATGCACTTAGAGAATGGTTTTTGTTAGTTTCCAACACAGATTTTTAACAAGTGAATCACTTTTTGAAGAAAAAAAATCGATCGAAAAAACTGCTAGCTCGAAATTCATGTTATGAAATGATCCAAATAACCATAATCCCCATGGGCCCCTGATGCAAAAAAATCGACCCGCTCTAATATATATATATATATATATATATATACATTAGACTAAGCCAAAAAAAATGTCGTTGTTTTCAAAAATTATATTGATTTTCTTTTTAAGAAAGGTGAAAAAATTATTGTATTGTATTCAAATTTCATTCTTTATGTGCATCTGAGGGTTTTTAGGGTCGAGGAATCATTTTCTGGTACAGTAGTCGCTCACAAATTAGAACTCTCAGTAATTAGAAGGCGCTTATGGGTGGGTCAGAAAATGGCGGGTTCTGGAAGAACATTCATTCTCCGACCACCGTTACATAGAAATGGTTTTAGACTTTATTGTAGAACAACCAATCATGAAGCGCAATCCACGTAACACAAATTGGCAGTTACACAATGAAATATTAGACAGAGACCTCCCAGTACTGCCCTCACAAGCCCCCTCATCAGTAGAGGAGCTGGAGGATCTTGTTACTACATTTACATCGGCGCTCGCAAATGCTCTAGGACAGGCTTGTCCAGTGCCAAAACCACGGGGTAAACACAGGCCACATTGGTGGTCCTACGATTTGGACTCGTTCCGCAAATCATGCCGGAAACAATTTAACAAGGCCATGAGCCTCGGCTCTGAGCCTCATTGGCACGAATATAAAGCTAAACTTAGGGCCTACAAAAAAGCTCTGAGACAGGGAAGAGAACTTCGTGGAGAAATTTCTGCACTGGCGTCGAAAAGGTCGACGACACAGCGAGACTTAGACGAGTCCTCTCGAAAAGTCAAACAGCCATCAGCTATTTGCGAAAAACTGACGGATCCTGGACCAGCACGGAAGAAGAAACCCTTGAGCTGCTCTTGAATACACATTTTCCGGGGAATCTGCATGACGCACCACTAGTACCTGCAAAAAACCTGGCAGTAAAAATACCCATCACTGAGGAAAGGGTAAGGTGGGCAGTTAAGAGCTTTGAACCGTATAAGGCTGCCGGGCCGGACGGGATTATCCCCGCGCAACTTATAAACACGTTGGAGACATCAGCTAAATGGCTGGTATTTCTCTTCACAGCCTGCCTGGCTCTCAACCACATTCCGGGCTCCTGGAGAAGCGCCACGGTACTGTTTATCCCTAAGGCTGGGAAGGCATCCCACTACGAGCCAAAAGACTACAGACCGATCAGTCTCTCGTCCTTTGTACTCAAAACCTTTGAGAGGATACTAAGCGACTACCTCTCAACGACTATTGATAGCAACCTAATCTCTAGCTATCAGCATGCATACACCAAGGGTAAATCAACAGAAACCGCTCTGCACAGCCTAGTATCTGTCATTGAGAAATCGCTGTGTGAAAAGGACTACTGTTTCGTGGCATCCTAGACATTGAGGGGGCTTTCAACAATATAAGCTCGGAGGCTATCAACTCCGCTCTAACTAATCTGGGCGTAGAGAGACATCTAACTGGTTTAATTGACCAACTTTTAATGGGAAGGAAAATAGCTTCTTCACTTGGTACGGTTGAGTTATCACGCTATGTCACAAGGGGAACACCCCAGGGTGGTGTTCTTTCCCCGCTTTTATGGAACCTCACAGTGAACTCGTTGCTACGTGACACAAGCTGGGGGGGGACGGGAAGTTAGTGGCATACGCAGACGATTTAGCTATTGCATTCAGAGGCAAGTTCCCACAAACTCTGTGTGACCTGATGCAAGTAGCAATGCGAGAAGTTTCGACGTGGTCCTTTCGCTGCGGACTTAGTATCAACCCGGGGAAAGTGGAACTTGTCCTCTTCACCAACCGGTACAAAATACCGCCACTAAGCCTACCAGAACTAGATGGCACGCGCCTGGGCTTGTCGGATAAGGCCAAGTTTCTAGGCATAGTTCTGGACAGGAAACTGAATTGGAAGGAGAATGTTCTTCAGCGCCAGAAGAAAGCTTGCATCGCTCTTTACACATGCAAAAGAGCCATTGGCAAAAAATGGGGGCTCAGCCCTAGAGTATGCAGTTGGATCTACACGGCCATCATTCGTCCAATCATGCTATATGGAGTCGTCGTATGGTGGCCTGCGCTGAGCAAGGCAACATACTTGAATCTGTTGCGGAAAGTCCATAGATCCAATATGATCTGTATAAGCGGTGCGCTAAGGACAACTCCCAACGAAGCCCTCCAGGTCATTCTGGGAATTTTGCCACTTGATCTGGAAGGTTTTCGGTCAGCAGCGGCATCAGCTCAGCGCCTAAGAGAAACCTCCAGTTGGGGTGCGGGTACTATTGGACACTCCAGTATTCTGGAATCTTACAGCTTTCTCCCTCTAAGCACAGATCGTTGTGCGACCACTACAGTCGGCGATAGCTGTTTCAAAATAAACATTCCCAGCAGAGAAGACTGGGTGAGGACGGATTGGTGTCCCGAAACAAATAGTGGCACTTCCATATACACCGACGGCTCGAAGTTGGACGGCAGAGTTGGAGGAGGGGTTTATTCAAGGGATTTGGACCTTGAGCTCTCCTTCAGACTACCTGATCATTGTAGCGTCTTCCAGGCGGAAGTCTCGGCAATCCTAGACGCCGCGGCCTGGTTAAGCAAACGTGTTATCGGAGAAGATATCGCTATTTACAGCGATAGCCAAGCGGCCATCAAATCCCTTGGCTCATACACGTTCAACTCTGAACTGACGCTCAGCTGTCGTCGATCTCTTCAGGAGATGGCCCAACAGAACCGCGTAAACCTCATATGGGTCCCGGGACATAGGGACATTGAGGGAAACTGTAAGGCAGACGAGCTTTTCCAGGCAGGGAACGACCAAGCAGGTTCTTCAGGATAAAGAACGCTTAGGTATGCCGTTTGCCACATGCAAACTAATGCTGAAGGAGCACACACTCCGTCAAGCCAACGAAAGATGGCTGCAATCCCCAGGGTGTCGGATATCGAAACAAACCTGGCCAAAATGGGATCTTAAAAGGTCTAGACGCATTTATGCCCTAACTAGGATGGAAATCTGCATATTGATAGGGGTATTAACCGGTCACTGCCTCATTGGTAGGCATGCAGAAAGGCTAAGTGTGCCCTACCGACGATGCTGCAGGAGTTGCAAAGATGATGAGGAGGAGGAAACAGTGGAACACCTCATCTGCATCTGTGCGGCTTTAAGCGGCGCGAGAACACGCTTTTTGGGAGCTCCGTTCCTGGATAGCCTAAGCCAGATCGCGGAACTGGACATAAAGGACTTCATGGCCTTCATAAAGTCATCTAAGTTGTTCGAGGAGGAGTAACGGTGTCGGTTTAGGAGTGTCAGTCCGGGGATTCTGCTATGTGGAAAATCCCAACAACTCAGGGATTTTCCATTTGGCTGGGTCCCGGGACTGACTTTCCTTGTGTTGGTGGTATCACAACGGGCCTTTCAAAACTGGCCTAAGTGTGCCTCTGCGGCAGCCACTTGAACCTAACCTAATTAGAATTTCCAGAAATTAGAATCAACTTTTTGAATACCTTACACGCTCTGAAATTAGAATCGAAAATTCTAATTTGCGAGCTTATTTTGTTTTTTGTTGCAAAATGAGATATAACAAGTAAGGAAGTCTAAGTTCGGGTGAAACCGAACATTACATACCCAGCTGTGCACATAAAGTGGGCGTGATCGTTCACCGATTTTTCTTATTTTCTGTGGTAGTACTCTACATAAACATAACATGCATGGTACCTAGTTTCGTAAATCTATCTCACACCGTTCTGAAGTTGTTAGCAGTCGAATTTCCACTTTCCAATTATGTAAAGAATATGAAAGTTGATGTATGTACCAAATTATATTATTATAGCGAAATCAGTTAATTAGATATGGACTTTTCAATATTTCCACCTCCTTTCAATATAACTTTTATGAAAAAGTAGGCGTGGTCGCGAAGCGATTTCGTTTATTTTCTATAGCTGAATTTACCACAACAATAGTATGTCCTCTACGAAATTTCGTTATACTAGCATAAACTGTTCTGAAGTTATTAAGAGTCAACATTTTAAAATTTCTTCAAATATACGTGGGCGGTACCACGCCCCCTTTTTCAAAAATTTTTATAAAATCGGCCTTAGAACATCTAAATCAATACATATTGCAAATTTTATCATTGTAGCTGCTTCTAATATTGAATTAACCCATTTTATACGTTTTTCGAAATTTTCGATATCGAAAAAGGGGCGTGGTTATGGTCCGATTTTACCCATTTTCAATAGCAATCTATTCTGAACCCAAATAAGTATGCATGCCAAATTTGGTGAAGATATCTCATTATTTGCTCAAGTTATCGTGTTAACGGACAGACGGACGGACGGACGGACGGACGGACGGACATGGCTCAATCAAATTTTTTTTCGATCCTGATCATATTGATATATGGAAGTCTATATCTATCTCGATTCCTTTATACCTGTACAACCAACTGTTATCCTAACAAAGTTATAATACCCTGTGTACAAGTACAGCTGGGTATAAAAAGGGGAATCCCCAATTTATTCATGTTACCCTCGGTAGTCGTTGGATTTTCGTCGCTATCTGTACAGTTTTTGTCAGTTTTGGTTTGAATTCGATACGCGTGCACGTGTTTCGGCATTGTTTGCTTAAAAGTCAAAGTCGTTCGCTGAAATGCCAAATAAACGTAAGAAAAATACTTTGTCTTTGGAAACCAAAGTGCAGATCTTGGAAAAGCTTGACCAAGGTATTCAAGGGAAGCGGTTAGCCCTAGAATATGATATGGCGCCATCTGCAATCACCTATATCAAATCTATGAAATCATCAATTTTAGGCGCTGTATTAGGGTATTAGGTATTAGAACTGTCAAGAGGCTAAAAAAAAATCATTGCATATCGCTGAATATCCAAAAATGGGAGCAACTCTTTATGAGTGGTTTTTAAATCAACGCGAAAAAAAGTGTACATTAACTGGGCCAATACTAAAGGAGAAAGCCAAACAAATATTTAAAGTGGAATATCCCGATAAAGATGAAAGTTCATTTGGCGTTTTAGCTACGAAGTTTTTGATTAATTTTTGGCTGTTTTAATGTATTTTTATCGATCTCTTATGTGTTTTTGATAAAAGAAATATATTTACTGTATTTGGAGTTTTTGTTTTTTGGACCTTTTTTTGACTTAGCGCATAAATACATATATGTATATTGGATTTTTACCTCATGTTTTCTCGTTTTTATGAATAAAATTGAATAAGACAAAATTTCATTGTAGTTTTTCAATGCAAATTGACTTAAATTTTAAGGTTTTATTGAAATAAAAAAACGTCCAGGAATTAGAATTTTTCAGAAATTAGAATCACCCTAAAAACAAAGTGATTCTAATTTGTGAGCGTCTACTGTATTGCTTTTTTCTTTGGACATCCACCAGAGGGCGCTTTCGTCCATTTTTTTGGATTTTAACACCTTTTTTCCGAAAATCAACAACAATGTTCCGCAAATCTACATATGAAATTTGACTTTCCTATAAAGCAATTTCTTTTTTTAAGTAGACTAAGCCTGATTTTACGATCTTGATGAGTTATCAATATTGATAAAATGTCAAGAAAAATATGCTTGTACCCAAAGTATATTAAACAAAGTAATAGTGAACTTGACTGTTCACTCTTTTCTGTAGGAGTTTTCCCGTCAAATGAAAAAAAATATTAACCCGTTCTGTTTAAGATTTTTAAATTTTTTCAATAGTGTGAAGAAATAATAATAATAAATACAATATCGCTTGCCTGAGTTCCTTGCACGTCTAAATAGAGTTTAGAGTTCAGATTAGCTAGACTCTACCACATTTTAGCTAAGATTTTTTCAACTGTGTCTTAGACCGAAAATGAAACTGTAAGCGATTAAAATCGATTCATGAACCCTGCGGGTTTGGGGTTTAGAATATGCCCGTGGTGGAATGCCTGTCACAAGAGGCGACTAAAATCCATTTCGACCACGGTCACGAGGCTGATGAAATCGGCAATGGGAATAGTAACATAAGGTGGTTCGGCAGCTGTGAGACCATAGACTCAATACCGTACAACTCTGTTTGGTCCGTCACGTCCCTCTTACAGCAGCAACAGCGAAGCCGTTTGATTCCTCGAAACCGAAATCTAAATCTTAACAATTAATTTAATAAAAAAAAACAACGAAATTATAGGTATTAGAAAGAATTGAATGCAAAATTTTATACAGCGGAATGGTAATTCACTGACTAGTTTCCATGCGACCAAGCATTTAGACGTAGTGTTTGCTTCCTGTTATCACCTTGGATCATAAGGTGTACAAGAAGTCTATAAAGTAAGGAAAACACATGGCAAATATTAGTAAGAATATAAATGCAAGATTGCATGCAGGGCACATGGCTCAAAGCGTTAAGAGAACGCAATGCCAATGCAGTCTGGTAGGTTCGATGCCAGCCAGACCGGATAAAACACTACGTCTAAATGCTTGGTCGCATGGAAACTAGTCAGTGAATTACCATTCCGCTGTATAAAATTTTGCATTCAATTCTTTCTAATACCTATAATTACAAAATTAACGTATAAATATATACATTGGATTCAATCCACAAATAAAACTTCAAAAAACGAAATTGTTTCAAATTCCAGAACCGGTTCCAAAAAAGTTTGTACTTTTTTTATAAATTGATTACTTTATTCCTCGGACACATATTTTCCTTGGTAAGACGGTACCCTGGTTTTGACTTCAGTATAAAAAAACTCTAATGGAAACCAATCCACCAGTTTCTGCGACACTTTGGCGACAACCTTCTTGTGGTGCAATCGGCGGAAATTGACATATATTCAATACTCGCCATTTTTATAACGCAAAGGTCCGAAAATATGTAGGCTCCAAAGTGGGCAAATTTACTTCCTAACTGTTTGGGCTAGCATATTTCGCGGTATTGATAATTTTTTGGCCTGAGCAAATGCCATCTAATTTTTCAGTAAAATAATTGTATGGGACACAAAAACTTTGCCTGGGTGGCAAAGGGTTAATACGCTTGTTTACATTTTTTTGAAGGAAAAACTCCTACAAAAACAAAATATTTCAGTTGTCAATCCTACCTTGTTGTATTTGCCTTGCTTGTACCCAAAAAAGTGTTTTTGAATTTTTGCGTCAAAAACTAGTTGTATTTTATTCAATCTCGATGGTCACTGCCAGATTCTCAGCAGACGGAGAGCTGGCAACATAATGGCGAATGGAATATACATATAACAAAAATATTTTGAAGAAAAAATTTAAATTTCTAAAAAAATAACTTTTTTTCGGAACAAAATACCATTACTTGGTCATTCTTCGGCCGATTTACAACGTTTGGCAGGAATGATGCCCGAAAATTCTATGAAAAGATCCGGCGGATGACGGAAGGTTTTAAGACCGGGGCAAGCTCCTGTAAGGACAAGAATGGCGACCTGGTAACCGACGTACAAAGTGTACTTAAATTATGGAGGGAGCACTTCTCCTCACTGCTAAATTGCGAGGGAGACGTCGAACCCGATACCCCAATCCCTGACGATGGAAAAGTCGTCCCACCACCTGACTATGATGAAGTGAGGATTGCTATATCCCGGCTCAAAAACAACAAAGAGCCTGGAAAAGACGGACTACCCGCCGAGCTGTGCAAACACGGAGGCGAAGAGCTGGTAAAAAGCATGCATCAGCTCTTATGCAGAATATGGTCAGACGAATGCATGCCTACGGATTGGAATTTAAGTGTGCTTTGCCCAATCCATTGGCGGCCGCCGTGGTGTAGCGGTTAAGTGTTCGGCCTTCTACACCAAGTCGTGGCGGTTCGATGCCCGACAAAAGTAACATCAAAAATTATTTAGAAAAAGAATTTTTCTAAACGGGGTCGCCCCTCGGCAGTAGTTTGGCAAACTCTCCGGGTGTATTTCTGCCATGAGAAGCTTCTCAGCAAAAAATTCATTTGCTTTTCAAGTGCCGTTCGGAGTCGGCAAAAAACTGTAGGTCCCGCCAACTTGTAGGAAAACTCAAAAGCAACACACCACAAGTTGGAAAGAGAAGCTCGGCTAAAAATCTCGTTAGAGGTTATGATAACCTGTTGGTATATCGCCGCCATTAGTTTTTTTTTTTTTTTTTTTGCCCAATCCACAAGAAGGCGATCCCGCTAACCGCACCAACTACCGCGGAATTAGTCTTCTTAATAATTAAGGTTCTTTCTAGCGTGTTGTGTGAAAGGCTGAAGCCCATCGTAGACAAACTGATTGGACCTTATAAGTGTGGCTTTAGACCTGGTAAGTCTACCATCGACCAGATTTTCACGATACGCCAAATCCTGGAAAAGACCCATGATAAAGAATCGACACACACCATCTCTTTGTCGATTTCAAAGCCGCTTTTGACAGTGCAAAAAGGAGTTGCCTGTATGCCGCCATGTCTGAATTTGACTTCCCTCAAAGCTTATACGGCTTTGTCAAATGACTGAATGGTATTGCTCAAACCAACAGCTCCGTCAGAATCGGGAAGGACCTCTCTGAGCGATTTGACACCAAACGAGGCTTCAGACAGGGCGACTCCCTTTCGTGCGATTTCTTCAATCTGATGCTGGAGAAGATAATTCGAGCAGCAGAGCTAAACCGCAATGGTACAATCTTTTACAAGAGCGTGCAATTGCTGGCGTATGCCGATGATATTGATATCATTGGCATTAACAACCGCGCCGTAAGCGCTGCCTTCTCAGGACTGGATAAGGAAGCGAAAAAAGTGGGTCTTGCCGTGAACGAGGACAAGACGAAGTATTTGCTGTCATCAAAGAAAACAACAACACGGAAAATAATATCAGTCTAAAAATCCAGCGGAGAATCACTCTTGCCAACAAGTGCTACTTTGGACTGAGTAGGCAATTGAGAAGTAAAGTCCTCTCTCGAAGAACAAAGATCACGCTCTATAAGTCTCTCATCATACCTGTCCTGATGTATGGCTCAGATTCATGGACAATGTCAAGAGAAGATGAGATGGCCCTTGGAGTATTTGAGAGAAAAGTTCTCCGGAAGATTTATGGTCCTTCCCGTGATGCCAACGGCGAGTATCGAAGGAAATTTAACGATGAGCTGTACGAGCTCTACGCAGATCTGACCATAGTCCAGCGAATTAAAGCCCAAAGACTCCGCTGGCTGGGCCATGTTATGCGAATGGACAAAGAAGCTCCAGCACAGAAGGTTTTCCTATCGTCGCCTGAATTCGGCAGCAGGGGAAGGGGGAGGCCTCGACTGAGATGGAAACAACAGGTGGAGGATGACTGGAACTCCCTTGGGGTTTCCAATTGGCGTCAGTTATCGCTAAAAAGGAATGACTGGCGTGCTTTGATATGCAACGGCCAAAATCGCTTAGGCGGTTAAGCGCCAATAAATGATGATGATGAAGTTAGAGCAAAGAAACCATTGCCAGTCAAGAAAAAATAAATTTTTGAAACTTTCAAAAAAACTAGTTTGCAAGAAAAGCAACGTTTGAGTATACGTGCATTTGCATTAATTTTGAGGATTTAAACAAAAAAATCAAATAAATAGACACTATCGAGATTCAAGTGTTTCATGGCATTTCTGATCTGAATTGCTCTATTTCTATTGTGACAGCTGCCCTTCTCTGCTCTGCTCTATTCTGCTCTGAACTTTTTTTGTTCAGTAAACAGACCTTTTACTTTAAGTGTCAAGTCGAAAATTTTTTGTTCGTAAATTGTAGTTTTCTTAAATAAAAACGCTAATACAAAATACACTGGGGTATACAGCACCCCAAAGGACGGAAATGCGTTGGAAAAAGGAAGGACGGTTCTAAGGTTAAAAACCATATTTGGATCAAAGTACATGATTTTGAAAGCCTGAACATTTCTCTTAATCATACAATAGCTGTTTACTATCCCCCATTCATTGAAATGAAATTCATAACAGAATAAATCGACAAGAATATGATACCCCAAACATTTGTCTTTACTCTCCAAGGTCAGATACTAAGGAGAAGTGAAATTTGTTCAACTTTCTACTTGTAAACTTTACATGGAGAAACTTGCTTAGCTTCTTAGCTTAGACAAATGTTTGGGCTATCATATTCAGCCTTCCAAAGACTTATATCATATTTACTGGGTCTTTCTTGGATTTACGGACCTCACAAAATGAGCGAAAATTTGATTTCGTCAAAAGTTGTGCAACAAAATCTGCTCGTGCTGGTCTGTTATGAATGGGGGATAGAAAAACACTATTGTATACATAAGAAATGAAGTTTTCCGAAACATACTAAAATAGTCGCAGAACGAACTTAAAATCTGGCAAGGTTTTTTTTCTGCCAGGATTAGCCTAGGCAAGTTCGTGATAATAGCTTCAGAACATCGAGTAGAACCTCACTATGAAATTTCATAGCGGTACGCGATGGCGCATATTTTGGAGAAAATGCACCACCTTTGAACGGACTTGCCCAGGGTTTCTGCCAGGATAGGAAGTGGCAAGTCGGTGTTTTTGGGGTCGGGCCATTGCCAGCTTTGATAATTTGAGCATTTTATTTCAATTCAATTCAATTTATTACATAAATATTAGTATAGTAAGATTTACATCTCTTTTTGCACAACAGAAAAAAACCCACAGGTCCAAAATATTTAAAAATAGTTAAAGATATTTAACGATAAGTTAAAAATATTCAACGATAAGTTAAATTAACAATAAATTATTAAAAACAAACAATAAGTATATTATCGTAACACGCATCAAAAAATATGTAAAAGTACATTATGTAGTGGTTCAATTTGAGAAAAAGTATTTGTATAAGACATCTTTGAAGTTACTCCTGTTCAATTTGCTTTTTATGCCAGAGGGTACAGAGTTCCTAATTCTAACAGCATTGATGAAAAACATTCTAACAGAGTTCTTAAGGTTAAAGTATGGCAACATTAGGTTAAGACATCTTTCCGATCATGGAAAGATAAGTTTTTCATATAGATAATTTGGAGTCTTCGTATACATTAGACGAAAAAGAAATATACAGTTTCTGGCTTTTAGATAACCGGCGATCTCACATCCCAATAACGATGTTCTCCATGCAGATATGTGGTCAAAACTACTAGTACGAGAGCCCCTATAGACATGGTGTTGTTGATTAATAACAAGCTAAGTTTTTCTGAGCGACTTCCTTTCGCCGAGACGCCCAACTTTATCTTCGAAAATTCTGGAATGTGCGACCCTTGGGAGGTAGGGGGCGTGGAACATGTCAATTCGGTGCATTCAAATTTTTTATGAATAACCGTTTTATTTTTATTTCACTAACTGCCACTGTCCCTCGTGAAGAGTGGACACCTTGCCGATAGCCACAGAGCGGCTCTGCGCCTAAGGCAAACGTCTGGACACTCCAGTATTCTAGGATCTTACAGTTTTCTCCCTCTGAGCACAGAGTTATTTGGGAGCCCTGGCAGCAATAATAAACATGAGCCAGCCCGTCAACTTTATTGAGCGTAGGTTCAAACAGTGTTTACAAAAACAAAATCTGTGAGAAGGTATTCAGAGAAGCAAATGCTTGCTCCAGTATTATAGGATCTTACAGTTTTCTCCCTCTGAGCACAGATCGATGTGCGGCCACAACAGTCGGAGACAGCTGTTTCAAAACAAACATTCCAGGCAGGGAAGAATGGGAGAGGATGGATGGCGGCATTTCTGTTTACACTGACGGCTCGAAGCTAGACGGCAGAGTTGGAGGAGGGGTTTATTCAAGGTATCTGGAACTTGAGCTCTCCTTCAGACTACCTGATCACTGTAGCGTCTTCCAGGCGGAAGTCTCAGCAATCTTGGATGCCGCGATTTGGATAAGTAAACGCCCTTTCGTGGAGGATAATCAGCGACTACCTCTCCACTACTATTGATAGCAACCTTATCTCCAGCTATCAGCATACTTACACCAAGGGTAAATCAACAGAAACTGCGCTTCAAAGCCTAGTCTCTATCATTGAAAAATCGTTGGGTGAAAAGGATAACTGTCTCGTGGCCTTCCTTGACATTGAAGGGGCTTTTAACAAATTTCATTATCAGCGACAGCCAGCCGGCCATCAAAGCTCTTGGCTCTTATTCGTTCAACTCTGAACTGACGCTCAGCTGTCGTCGATCTCTTCAAGAGATGGCTCAACAGAACCGCGTGAACCTCACATGGGTCCCGGGACACAGGGACACTAAGGGAAACTGTAAGGCAGACGAACTTGCCAGGCAGGGTAAGACCAAGCAGGTTCTTCGGGATAAAGAGCGCTTAGGTATGCCGTTTGCCACATGCAAGCTAATGCTGAAGGAGTACACATTCCGTCAAGCCAACGAAAGGTGGCAACAATCCCCAGGGTGCCGGACATCCAAACAAACGTGGCCAAACTGGGATCATAAAAGACCTAGAAGCATTAACGCCCTAAGAAGGAGAGATTAATAGGCGTTCTAACTAGGCACTGCCCGCTGAAGCACATCATCTGCAACTGCCCGGCTTTAAACGGCGCGAGAACGCGCTTTTTGGGAGTTCCCTTCCTGCATAGCCTTAGCCAGATAGGGGAACTGGACATAAAGGACTTGATGGCCTTCACAAAGTCATCTAAGTTGTTCGAGGAGGAGTAACGGTGTCGGTTTAGGAGTGTCAGTCCCGGGATTCTGCTATGTGGAAAATCCCAACAACTCAGGGATTTTCCATATGGCCGGGTCCCGGGTCTGACTTTCCTAGTTTTGGTGGTATCACAACGGGCCTTTCAAAACTGGCCTAAATGTGCCCCTGCGGCAGCCACTTGAACCTGACCTAACCTAACCTAACTGCCACTGTCGTAACCAACTCACGAATATATGTGGCCTACAAATTGTGTGCGACATAAAGTGGGACCGACAACCCAAATATGTCAAAATGACGTCATCAAAATATTTATTAACATCAAGCTAATTGTTTCACAGTTCGTTGTCAGTGATGAGCACAATTCAATAGCATTATTGGCCTACAAAAATTGTGCGACATGTAGCCAGACTTTCGCCCCAAAGTGGTCAATTTGGTGTCAACATTTTTTTATTAATAACTGTAGGCCAAGACCGGCGAATGATAGCTAAGTGTATCCCGATAACCTCCCTCCCTCTAATTTTAGCTAATTTTTTAGCAGTTGGGTGCTAAAGGAAACAAATATCATCATTTAATACACTTTTCTAAATGCACTCTATGTCTAAAATCGGCTTTGGACCCCTGGGTTTTATGGCCAAGTTTCATAGTTTACTCAAAGAAGGTAAATTTATAAGAATGGCCGACTCGCTCATTCAAAATTTCAGCGAGTTGGTGCAAAAATCTGAAAGAACAAATTTCAGGAGTTTACCACACTCTTTGGCCGGCCATTCGTATGAGGAAGAAACGTGCGGCGAATTGAACTCCCGCGCTTGGCTAGCACGTAAATAGGAAAATACAAGCATATTTAAGTAGTAATATGCAAAATGACAACTGTGACAATAGTAAGAACGTATTAATATATGATAAAATAAGGAATCAAAATAATATTTATTTTAGTGTTATGTCTGAAAAAAGGGTCATAAACATTATTTTTCATACATGGCATGCGTAAGTTCACACGATGTGACTTCTGCGCTTGTTCGAAAGCGACTGAAATTATTTTTCATCCCCAAAATCTAAACAAAGAAGCGAAGTTTTGTGCCCTATGTGAGTGAGTGAAACAGCGCTTGTGACAGGTAGAAAGGACGTAAAGGTATTATTTCTATCACACAGGTTTGCTGCACCTGAACAAAAACTATATTTTTTTAAATAATTTTTTCAAAGTTCGCACAATTTCATTCATAGGCACCATTCCAGCACAAACTCCTTCCATTCATAAATTGTCCTAAACTCTTCACGAAAATCCTAAAATCATATAAATTTCTGTTCTTGCATCGAAATTTATTTTCAAGTTTTTCATATTTTTTAGACAATATGGGCGAGGGGGGCAAGGGGACGCCTACAAGGCCATGCACAAATTTACATTCTTTGGCGTTAAGTAGTTCTCCCGTTATATCTACAAAACCAAAAAGTCTCAGTAATTTCCCCAAGTACTCACTTTGTTTTGTTGTGTCACTGGAAAAAATCTTAATTCTTTATCTAAGAATTTAGAATTTCATTGTAAAAGAGCAGAAAATACCAGCCGAATATGCCAAATACCAAGGGTATTCCGTAGGACAATCATAAATAGAATACACATTCAAAATAACAGAATAGTTTTGTTTTTTCTCTTTATTTACTCTCCCTTTTCACTATACATGTTATTGATAATTCGATCTGTGTATTGTTAAAATATAAACAGGGTGCTAAAAAAACTTTGCGCAAACAAGCTGTTGCTCATTACACCTTTTTTTTAGCTACTATTTTTTAGTGAACCCTGGCATTGACATACATACATAGGTTACATTTCTAACCTAATTGTTTCAGTATTTAATTTTAACAAAATCGAAAATATATAAAATTGACCCCAATATGAACTAAAAATTAACCCAAAATGATGCTAAAATGACCCCAATATGATGCCAAATTGAACCCAAAATGACGCCAAAATGGTCCCAAATTGACCCCAAAATTATCTCAAAATGACCCCAAAATTATCCCGAAATTGACTAAATAATGATTCTGAAATGACCTCAATATGACCACAAAATTATTCTAAAATGACCCAAAATTATTCAAAAATTGGCCAAAATTGTTCCCAAAATGACCCTAAAATTACCCTTAAATGACCCCAAAATTATACTAAAATGACCCCAAAATTATCCTAAAATGACCCCAAAATTATCCCAATTGACCAAAAAAATTATCCTAAAATGACCAAACAATTACCAAAACAAGTAAGGAAAGCTGTCTTCGGCTGTACCTTTCATTAATAAGCGTCACGATTTTCACTGTACAGCCTGTGTGAATTTAACTTTAGCTCATACCGAAATTATCGGAGCTATCGATTTTATGGGGACGATGTGTTATATTGGTCCAATCTCATTGATTTTTAACATCAACATTCCAGATTCTAAAATAGCAACATTTACGAAATTTCACGTTCCTACCGATATAATTACAGGAGTTATCTACCAAAATCCGTTTATCGGAACAATCGATTGTATGGGGGCTATGTGAAATATTTATCCCATTTCAATGATTTTCAACATCGATATTTTGCATATAAAAATAGCGATGCTTCCAAAATTTCACGTTCCTATGTGTTTAATTACAGGACTTATAGCCCAAAATCCGCGTATCGGAATAATCGATTGTATGGGAGCTATTTGAAATATTTATGCCATCTCAATGATTTTCAACATCGATATTTCGCATATAAAAATAGCGACACTTCCAAAATTTCACGTTCCTACCTATATAATTACAGGAGTTATCTACCAAAATCCGTTTATCGGAACAATCGATTGTATGGGGGCTATGTGAAATATTTATCCAATCTCGATGATTTTCAACATCGATATTTCACATATAAAAATAGCAATACGTCCAAAATTTCACGTTCCTACATGTTTAATTACAGGAGTTATAGCCCAAAATCCGTTTATCGGAATAATCGATTGTATGGGAGCTATGTGAAATATTTATCCCATCTCTATGAGTTTCAACATCGATATTTCACATGTAAAAATAGCAATACTTACAAAATTTCACGATCCTACGTGTTTAATTACAGGAGTTATAGCCCAAAATCCGTTTATCGGAATAATCGGTTGTATGGGAGCTATGTGAAATATTTATCCCATCTCTATGATTTTCAGCATCGATATTTCACATATAAAGATAGCAACACTTATAAATAATAAAATAAATTTCACGTTCCTTCATGTTTAATTACAGGAGTTATAGCCCAAAATCCGTTTATCGGAATAACCGGTTGTATGGGAGCTATTTGTTATATTGGTCCGATCTTGCTGGTTCCGACAAAGGATTCCTATATTGGAAAATGGTGGCCGCATACCAAATTTCAGCCAAATATCTCAAAAACTGAGGGACTAGTTTGCGTTCAAACAGACAGACAGACAGACAGACAGACGGACAGACGGGCAGACGGACATGGCTAAATCAACTCATCTCGTCATCCTGATCATTTCGGTATACTTATTGATGGGTCTATCTCTTCTTCTTCTCATATTTACAAACATCGGACCAAAGTTATAATACCATTTCATGTTCATGAAAGGTATACAAATTATACTAAAATGACCACCAAATTTTCCCAAAATGACCCCGAAATTGACTAAAAAATTATTCTGAAATGACCTCAATATGACCACAAAATTATTCTAAAATGAAATACAAATATTTTGTTTTCAATTCGTTATTCAAAAGTTTAAACGTTCAACGAAAAGCTTTTCATTTCGTTGAAATCAACATCAAAATCTCAAAAATTTTCCCTGCTAGACAGTGTTATGACATTCAGTCAGCTTTGTTATGTTGCCTTTGAAAACGTGATAGAAAATCGTGATGTAAATATAAAGCAGCTGATATTTACATCACGATTTTCTATGATGTTTTCAAAGGCAACATTACAAAGCTGACTGAATGTCATAGCACTGTCTAGCAGGGTTGTTTTTTTTTTATTGTTTGAGTTAGAGTATATTTTTCCATACAAGAAATGCTCAAAAAAATACTCAAACTTCGAAATATCAAATAGAAACGAAAATTCTTGATTTTGTTTTTGATGCTAGCAAAATCGAAATTTTTTTAAATATTTTTTTTTTTGATAACGTTACTTTCAAACAAATTTTGTTTACAGCCCGATTCCTAATTTGTTATACCTAACAATTGTTATAGTTAAATAGACAACAATTTTGTCACTCGAAATTGTTATGGTATGCTCAGCCAACAATGACAAGCGGAACGCTTTTTTAGTTCACCATACAAAAGGTGAAAAGCTTTCAACGAAAAAATGTCAGAAAATTTGTCAAAACTTCATTTATTTGTAAAAAATTACGAAAATTTTTGGAACATTGCTACGAAAATTTAATTCAGCTAAGGCAGCATGCTAGAATAGCCCGCATCAGCTGCTTCGCCACCTCTTTAACCCGAAGGCATGAAAGGAAGGAAGGTGAGGCACGAGTTGTGATGTTCAAGACCAATTCGCATGCGCCACATTGGTACACTGCATCAAGAACCCATGCACGCCGAACCATCTCAGCTATGAGCTATCTTGTAACACAATCTGGTACTATTCCCGGACACCCTTGAGAATATTCACCGGCGGTGTGTTATAGATTTACTTTGGAGTCTTTTAAGGGATTGATCTCGTCGTCCTTGTGACCGCACTACAGACAGTTCGCTGTCCCCTCCCTTGTTGACTCTATGTGATAATAATATTGATAGTTCGGATTTCTATCCTAGTCATGTTGATTCATCGAAGTATGTCAAAGCACTGATATGATAACGCTCTCCACAGATGTGCTGTTGGCTCACAGGCTCCAAGCTTGAAGCTTATTATTCTCTACTACTTCCCTCTCCACTGTAAACTGCCAACATGTAGAATGTCTCCTAATGGTTCCGCGGGCTCCCGAAATTATCCAAAAATGACCCCAAAATGATCCCAAATTGACTTCAAAATGGCCCCAAAATGATCCCAAATTGACCTCAAAATGTCTCCAAAATTATCCCAAATTGACCCCAATATGACAACAAAAATGGCCTCAATAAGACCCCAATATGACAACAAAAATGGCCTCAATAAGACCCCAATATGACAACAAAAATGACCTCAATATGACAACAAATGACCTCAAAAATTACCTCAATATAACCCAAAAATTTCCCCAAATTGACCCTAAAATGGCCCTAATATTACCACAAAAATTACCCTAATTCGACCCAAAAAATTACCTCAAAATGACCATAATATGACGCGAAAATTATCCCAAAATTACCCTAAGGGGTCGTGCATATATGACGTCACGCTCTTTGAGGGGGGGAGGGGTCTGCGATTTGTGACGAAATGTGACATGGGGGGACGGGGGGAGTAGCACTTACGTGATGTCACGTTATTTTTTGCATGTTTTCTAGCGTGCAACGTCCATGAACGTTTTCAAATTTAGCACGTTTTCATTCTTTCGATTGGCAAATATTATTTAATAATTAATATATAAACATTCTAAATATGTATCAGATTTTATGTCAAATAAATATTGAATTTATATTTATTAAGGTTGTGATGTGACATTCGAGGGGGAGAGGGAGGTCTGGCGTTTGTGACTGGGTGTGACATGGGGGGAGGGGGGGGTCAAAAACTACCAAAAATCGCGTGACGTCATATATGCACGACCCCTAAATTGAATTGATAATGTCAACCTTGTTACCTGATAAATAGATCATAACAAAAAAAATAACAATTGTTATAAAGAGAGCTTTCGAATTTTTCCAAGCATACCAATAGTCACAATCATATTCTCACTGTGGTGAAAGTTCTCCATGTAGGTGAATTTTTCAGAGTTGAAATCCATGGTAGTATGGAATTTCGCGGACGCATGGTTGCATTTCAGTAACAAAAAAAACTTTAGAAATATTTCGAAATTTGTTTTGCGTAAAATTTTGCAAAAATCATTGGATCATGTGTTTCAATTTTGTGATATTGGAGTATGTACTTCAATTGTAATACTTTCTAATACCTCAGCGGACCACCTTCAGCTTATTGAAAGCCGATCATTGCTCATGCTTTATTGACCAAAATCACGACACGATCGCTCTGACAATAGATACTCCAAGGAGTAACAACATTGGAATACATTGCAAAGTACTCTGAAAACAGAAACAACTGTAGCGTCTCGTTGTGACATTTAATTTTGACAGCTGACATAAATGCACGTAGACAAAGGCAACCTGTCTTATAACCGCGTTTTAACACGCGTTAACGCAGACTTGATCTAGTTTTATCTTTTTGGGTACGATGACATAATCAGCTGATTTTTCCTTTTATATTTTTTGGTTTTGTGCGTATTTGTTTTCGCCTGAATACTCCTATGCGTGAGAAAAAACGCTGTGCATTGGTTCTTGGTTGAGTTGTAAAATAGCAATTTCTTTTTTTTAGAAATATAACCTAATATATACATATATAGTTTTACTTAAAACGCAAAATCCTAAATTTGACTATTTCTCCTCTTTTAAAGTAATTTATTACCTCATAAAATTTGCAACACAACACCCTGAAATAGCTGAAAATAGTTGACTGCAACCCGAAGTTCTCCATGGAGGTGAATATAAGTACATTTCTGTTAGTGAGTGCAATTACTGTCTATACTGTGGTCACAATTATAACAATTGTCATTGAGGTGAATTTTGTTATGATTCAAGCATAGGGCTGTTTTTTTGTTGTGCAGCCTTGCTTTGAGTACAATAGAGTACAGTAGATTTGAATTTTCCGTTTGAAAAACAAAAAACTCAGCCTTCCCTATTTTATGTTTTGAATATTCACTTTGCTTAAAATTTTCAAAATTAAAAATAAAGAATATAAATGAATGAATGAAAATAATTTTATTCATTCTGATTCAAAACAAATACATTGGCTACACAGCTTACAATTTCACATATTTTTTTTTATAAAGGTGTAGAGCATTACTAATTTTGGCTTTATAGGACATAAATCGGTGTATTTTTTCATAAAGGTTTTTTTGTAATTATAGCATTTTGAGTTTTGTGAGTTAGAAATACATCTGGCTAAAAGTTCTTGGTTAAGCTGGCTGCAATAAATACCACTGCATTTGCTTTTAAATCCCGAAATATTTCTGAAAAATTTAAAATTATTTAAAAAAAAACCCTAGTAAAAGTATCTACATATTATAATCTCTGTATACAAATATGGAAATAACAACTCAACGGACATCTAAGCGACCGCGTAAACGACGTTTGTGATAAACAATAATATATATTACTAGTAATACCCGGCGTGCGTTGCTACGCCAAAGAAAAACACCTGAAGAAGATTTTACCATTTAAGGACTTTTATTTATCTTAATGCTAAAGGATAAACAATATTTTTGGTTTTTTCATTAGGTGTCCACTTCCCGGAAGAAAAATCATCCCATACTTTGATCTAAGCATAACGCTACCTACATATCAAATTACAAGTAAATTCAACCATTTTCACGATAGTTTAGAATAAGTCAGCCCTGGGTCCACTTTCCGGAAGAAAAATCCTCCTATACTTTGACATAAGCAAAACGTTACCTACATACCAAATTTCAAGTAAATGCAACCATTTTTACGATAGTTTAGAATTAGTCAGCCCTGGGTCCACTTTCCGGAAGAAAATTTATTCTATATATTAATCTTAGCATATAGCTACCTACATACCAAGTTTCAAGCAATTCGAGCCATAAATACGATTGCTTAGAACAGATCGGTCCCTGGTCCACTTCCCGAAAGAAAAATCATCCTATACTTTAACCTAAGCATAACGCTACCTACATACCAAATTTCAATTAAATGCAACCATTTTTACGATAGTTTAGAATAAGTCAGCCCTGGGTCCACTTTCCGGAAGAAAATTTATTCTATATATTAATCTGCAATCCGAAAATGCAATGAATTGAGCTTTAAAAGGTGCCTTCTAGTGTTGCCATTTTAGCCGTTTTCCGGCTAGATCTAGCTTTTTTTTTTTTTCATTTGCCAGAAAAATTTGAATCTAGCCGCTAGCCGCTTATTTTTTATAGCCGTTTTTAGCTTTTTTGCCAATGTAGTAAACCATTTTTTAGAAATGAACTTAGTTCAACACTACTAACATTTTTGATAGTTCAGAGCAAGATATATAGAAAATTGTGATATAGAAATATTGTAATATGTACCTATATACCTAAATTTTTTTCATTTATAATTTTTTTTATTCATTTCATGTCATGAAAGTATGTTATTTTAAATATATTCGTTACCTGATGCCTTATTTTATTGCGACTTTTCATTAAGTCAATTATTTTTAAGTGAGCAGTGAGCTCTGCTTAAAATTTTGCTCGTTGTACTTTTTATATAAGTCACATCTACGTAATAGATATCTATACTATAATAAAACTCTAGAAAAGTCGTGTCTGTACATTGAAAATTTCCTTCCGTTACTGTGCGTACTTTCTTCGCTGCACAGAGGCGTGTGCGTATCTTGGCTGCAACAAGATAATGGTCCGAGTCGATATTGGGACCGCGTAGGGTACGCACGTCTAGAACGGTGGAGCTGTGTCTGCCGTCGATCATGACATGATCAATCTGGTTTCTTGTTCTTTGATCAGTGGACAGCCAGGTGGCTTGGTGTATTCGCTTATGCTGGAACCTGGTACTACTGATGACCATATTGCGGGAAGCGGCGAAGTCAATCAACCTAGTGCCGTTGGGGGATGTTATATCGTGGAGACTGAATTTTCCAACTGTAGGACCAAAGGCTCCTTCCTTGCCCACCTTGGCATTAAAGTCGCCAAGCACGATTTTGATATCATGCAGGGGGCAGCGATCATAGGCTTGTTCAAGTTTATCGTAGAAGGAGTCCTTCTCTGCGTCGTCCGTCTCCTCAGTCGGCGCATAGGCGCAGATAAATTTTTTGTTGAAAAACCTCGCCTTGATGCGGATCGCAGCGAGACGTTCGTCCACAGGAGTGAACGCTAGTACTTGGCGGCGAAGTCTCTATGAGGACATCAACCAGTCGGGCAGCGGTACCGTCCCTTGAAAGGGTACGGACATTCCCGGTACATGCCCTAATATCCAAATCATTATGCCTTATTCGTTTTGCCGGGTCGTCAACATTAAAGGGGGTTCTCATCCGAGGCTTTGAATTCGTTTTCATTGGAATTAAGGTTTTTACGTGGCGGGGCCCAAACCCAGCGCACAACCCGTTTCGGGGTTTTTGGAAAATATTTACACATTTTTATAGCGAGCCGCTTGTTTCAAGACAGACGCCCGCTTGCAGCCGCACCTCATGGTGAACAGACGGTACGCAAAAACCTCGGTGAGCCCTTAAACCAAGTATGTCAGAGTGGCCCCACCGGGGCACGGTCGCACAGCAACCACCCCCATTATACTCCGGCCTCCCCTCTCTGAAAAAACCTGGGAGTGAACCATAGATCTTAAGATCAGTCAAACAAGTTGGATTCATCACACAGACAGGTTGTGCTCTTTGTTTACCAAATGATTTAGTCGTCGCTGGGCAAGGGGCGAAACCACATCGCGTGGGGGTGTCGCTTGTTTGGTCAGCGAATGTTAAAAATATAGTTCGGAGGATCACAGCGCGTGTATAAGTGTTCTCACTTATACACCTGCATTTACAAATCTGCCGACCCATGATCTACAACCATCTACCACTGGAAATGGGCCAACAACGTCAATATTGATGTGAGCAAACCTTTGCGATGGTAGGCTCCTTCTTACCAGCGGCGTGGTGGCGTGACGGCTTATTTTGTTGCGTTGGCATTGCACACATGAGCGAGCGAATGCAATGCTGTCCTTTCGAATACCGGGCCAAACAAATCGATCGCACATGAGCTTTGCAGTGCCTCTTGAACCAGGATGTGATAATCCGTGTGTGGAACGTAAAACTTGGCGACGAAATTTTTTCGTTATGAACGGTCGTATGCGGTCATTTGATACGTCACAGTAGACTCACTTCTTGCTGAAAGGAAAAGCAAAACTTTTTAGCTTTAAAGAGTTTGTACTACCTTCTTCCATTAGCGATCGGAGCTCTTCGTCTTGTGCTTGGTCTTGGGCTAGGTCGTCGTAACCTATTGGCATTGAGTCGATTTGTCGGACATGACTTTCATCCAATGGCATGTCAATTGGTTGCTCATCACCGGCCGTGGGAAGTCTAGTAAAGCTTTATCGCGCTCTGGCAGCGGTAGAATGCCTTCACTTGTAATGCGGTTGCCGAGAAAATTTAACTCGCATGCGCCAAATTGTGATTTGGCAACGTTGATGGTTAGGCCATTGTCTTTTAATCGTTTAAATGCGATATGAAGATGTGATTCATGTTCGTCGGGTGTTTGCGAAGCGATGCAAACGTCGTCAAGGCAGGCGAACACAAAATCAAGACCTCGGAAAACTTCATGAATTGACCTTTGAAAGGTTTGCGCAGCGTTGCGCAACCCCAATGTCATATAATTAAATTCGTAGAGGCCAAAAGGCGTAGTTATTGCCGTCTTGGCTACGTCGTCTGGGTGTATAGGCACTTGGTGGAATGCCTTTTGAAGGTCTATCTTGGAGAAAATCTTTTTTCCATAGAGACCGGCAGAAAAACCGTGCAATTATGGCAGTGGGTAGCGATCCGGGACAGTGTTAGCGTTTAACGAACGATATTCGCCACAGGGTCTCCACGACCCGTCTGCTTTTTTTACCATATGAAGTGGGCTGGCCCAGTTGCTAGCTGACGGGCGGCAAATGTCCAACTTCATAAGCGCTTCAAATTCTGCGCGTGCTGCGCTAAGCTTCTCCGGTGATAGTCGACGAGGTTTTGCGAAAACAGGCTGCCCAGTGGTTTCAATGCGGTGAGTGACAAACGCTTTGGTTTTTGTCGCAGGATTTGCAGTACGCGTTATTTCGGGGTACTGTTTCAAAATATTCGAAAAAGGTGCGCCTGCATCAATTGTTTTTACTGACGCAATGCTGACCACCCCCTTTTACAAGCTGTGTTAACCGAAGTTAATTCGTCATGTAGACACCTATTTTTGATATCGACTATCAGACTGAAATTTGCTAAAAAATCTGCCCCTATAATGGCGTGGCTCACGCCTGCAATTCAAAAATTCCAAATAAATTCTCGGCGCAGACCTAAACTAAGTTTTAGTAAAACTTGACCATAAACGTTAATGACTGTGCCATTTGCGGCGAACAATTTTGTTGATGTAGGTGTAGCTCTAGCTGAATGTACATTTTTTGGAACAACCGACACATCAGCGCCCGTATCATCTGAATTACGAGTAATGGACCGGGAACGTGAGTGCGAGCGAGGGCGTGAATTAGAACGTGAACGTGGTGTGCGGTTGTCCAAAAGCGTACGGACATCGCGAGACAATGCTTATATTTCTTTTTGCATATCATTTAATGTTGACGAGACTGCTGCTACTTCGGTAGTAGAAGCATTTAACGATTCTATTTTGGAGTCTGCAATGCGCAATCTCTGTGCGAGCTGAACTTCTGCTGCTATAATTGCTCCTCGTGCGTGTGTAGGTAGGCGGCCAATCTAAAAGGTTTAGCAACACATTGTCACTGAGCGAAGTGCCTGCTACACGCCTCATTTCATTGTAAAGCTCGCTAGGTTTTTTGTTAGCAAGCGGCATTTCAGAAATAACCATTTGCAAGCGGCGCTGCTCGCTGTCGTTACATTAGGGTGGTAGAAACTGAGATATGGTGGGTAAGTACCACAACAAAACGCATGAGCTCAATGAGCTTTTTTTAGGAAAAACCCACTCCCTGAGACAAAAAAATTGGTGTATCACCCTTTAAAATGCGACAATAAATGCCGAAGATATGAAGAAAAATTTAATAGGGCGACATCTAGGGTTGCCAGAAAAAAAAAAAAAAAATTTTTAATATTTTTCAAAATACTTCATATGAGGGGAGGTACGGCCGACTTTTTTTGGTGATACGCTCTAATGTAGATACATAAGACATTATGGAATAATTAAAAAAAAAAAAAACAAATTGAAAAGTTATTTAAATAAGAAGAAAAATATTACGCCCCTTGTCATAATTTTACATCCGCCAATGAACAGAGTACCCGAGGAGTCCTCATCGGAGACCCAGGGGCAAAGCTTGATCTTGGCCACTCAACTCCAGCTGTTTACCACGGTACAACTACGTACTATTTCTTTCTCCCCGAAGACAATAAAGACATGACGCGATTATACCACTTTCCTTAAGAGTTATATCCTTTTGGAGATAGGTTATGATAGCGTTAGTAGTACCTCTAAGCGTGGTGTAATGGAATTCAAAGTGTCATAAAATTTCAGATAGCAAATGTGCTTTGCTCAAGCATATGAAACACTATATATTTTTTATGTTCACAAATACAAAGCCCATCGTGATGATTAAAAAGCCAGGTAAGTAGTTATATCATCGTGCACTACACGAAAGCCTTCTACGCAATGATAACCGCCAGAATGTCTCGTAAACTCAAACAACTTATTGCCATTCGTGGGCATTAATATATGATTTTACTGGCCACTATTGTTAGCTTGTATGTGCTGCATTTTGCTTCCTTTTACTTATTTTTTTTTATATTCGGTTCGCTAATTTGAAAACGACCATTCAGATATTCCAGATCACACATTCATGCATAAGTTCCACCTTTTTGTTTAATTTATATTAAGGTAGTTATAAATGAAAAAACAATGTCTGACTTGCTTGAGTTGGCTATCTGTTCTGGTTTTTCTGGTGTCATAAATCAAGTTATGGACTTATGCACATTCTAATGTACATATGTGTGCACACATTTATATGTTTAAGGAAAAAATATATATTCGCATCGAAAAAAATTAAATATTTTAAGGTTTCTAACAATATGGCGAACATGTTTATACATGTTTACAAAAGATGTATATTAGGGTGATTCAAAAAAAATGTCGACTTGGTCTTACCCCCTAAAAAGTTAGGTATTGATGAGAAAATAAGCCTTGCAAAAAATTAGCGCTCTAACTTAACCCTATTTTTTTCGCCCTTTCCCATACATTTTGTATGGGGAAAATGGCTTTTTTTCAAAGTGAATTTTCCTTTAATTTTTGAAACTTACATATTTTTACATACTCTTAAAGATGAAGGTTTGAAGCTTCCAAAATGGTATGCCATGAGCGATTATCTTAACTATTAAGATAATTACAACCATTTGAAAATGACTGAGTTTTGTACTATTGCACACACATACACAGTAACACATATAAAATCTAGTAAATTTTAAAGGGCTGTAATTATTTTAATAGTTAAGATAATCGCACATGGCATACCATTTTGGAAGCTTCAAAGCTTCAACTTTCAGAGTATGCAAAAATATTTTGAAAAAAGTTTCAAAAATTAAAAGAAAATTCACTTTGAAAAAAAAAATGCAATTTTTCCCCATGCAAAATGTATGGGAAAGGGCGAAAAAAATAGCCACCCCTAAGGGTTAAGTTAGAGCGCTAATTTTTTGCATGGGTTATTTTCTCATCAATACCTATAATTTCAGGGGGTAAGACCGAAAAAATCACCAAATTTTTTATATTTGAATCACCCTAATGTATATATTTGTGAAGGTCTAAAATGTCCAGCTGTGAAGTGTTCAAACAATAACAAGCAATATAAATAATCCTTTAACTGTGAAAGTGAAAAATTTTGCAAGAAAAAAGAAAATAAGTTACGGCGTTCGTACCATATGGGAAAATCGGCAAGTGGTCACACTGCGTTAACTCTTCCTCGCGTTTTGAAACGTGCTTTGTTGTCACACATTGCAAATCCATGGTTGGGATTTATATACATAATATGTATGTACATTGGGGTGGTCGTTACAATCAAATGTTTTTTTCCAGGCTCACCCCCTAGATCGGTTGCACCACGGTCAACTATGTCGCACACAATTTTTTATCCCAATTGGAGATGGTTTAGGCGTGTCGCAGGGGGTCAAAGTACAGATTGCTCTATGGAGACTCAAAAAATAAAAGTGATTTTTCTTTTTATCGAAATCGGTAGCACTATGGTCGGAGATATCACATGCAAAATCTGGTCCCGATTGGAAACGCCTAAAGCGGGCTACTCACCTGCCAAGAAATGCCTCAAGAAAAAAACGAGCATATATTTCTTGTGCTTGGTCAAGAAATTTTGACGTTTACCACATTTTCCATTTTTTTGCAAATTACTGTTATAAAAATGTATAAAACATGTATAGGGATATATGCACTCACCTTTGCCGTGAATCTGCACGCTTACCTCAAGAAATATATACGAGCATATTTATTTCTTGAGGTAAAGCGGCATTGCCAACCATCGAAAATTGTAGTATTTTTTCTTATGAGCTGAGTATTGGCTCAAGAAAAACTGACGTGTGAAAACAGTTCTTGACCATTTCTTAAGCGTTTTTTTATATGGAGTTTGACATTTCTTGGCAGGTGAGTAGCCCGCTTAAGGCGTTTCGCAATGGGGTTTAAGTTCAGACCATACCATCGAGACTCAAAAAATTTAAATTATTTGTTTATCTAATACTTGGAATTGATAGGACTATCGTGAGAGATATCGCATATAAAATTTGGTTCCGATTGGAAACACTTAGGGCGTGTCGCAGGGGGTAGTCTGTACTTTATCCCCCCAGCGACACGCCTTAGGCGTTTCCTATTCGGACCAGATTTTGCATGTGATATCTCCGACCATAGTGCTACCGATTTCCAGTATTAGATAAAAAGAAAAATCCAAATAAAATTCTTAACTTTTGCATACTGAAAATCTAGATAAGAGAAAGATGGCCCAACCAAAAACCACGAAAATTGATTCATTTTACCAAGTTGATTCTACTCGGAAACGGTCAAAATTCTAAAATTAAAATTCTGAAGTCAAAATTCCGGGTCGACAAAATTCTGGAAATCGGAATTCCGCACTTCCTTCGCCTTTTTTGGCTGTATTTCAAAATTCTGGTTTTTCATAATTCCGGAATTTACGTTTTCCAGAATTAATTCTGGAAATTTGTTTCCCATAATTTGAGCAAAATCGAGTATTTTAATAAATTGTGCTTATATTTAAGAAATATACATTGACTTTGATTTTTTGGTCATAAGACAGAAAACCAGCGGAAAAATTTGTATTTCTACTCAGCCGTGTATGGAAAATAGCTGCCTCATCATCGTCGGAACAACGTCAAATTTACCGTCCATAATCCAGCAGTCGCTCTCATTTAACAACTGCAGCGAAGATTTTGTTCCAAAAATAAGAATGCATTCGCCATAACTTTAATAACTTTCTTACTTAAAATAAATAGTTGACCTTCCAAAACATAAAGTGATAATAAAGGAATGTCTATTTTTCTTTAAAACATTTTAAACTGTTCCGTTGTCTTCTTATTTTTAACTTAAGGGCACTTCTTGATGGCAGATAATGTCCAATGTGTTTTTCTGTCATAGATACCGAACGCTGAATTATTTGGCTAGGCTGCAGAAAACTCAAGCGAAACCATATTTTTAAAATGATTATTTGGATCTGCAACCGATTTTTTATGCGCACATGGATCATGAGAATGTTCATTTTTTTTCGTATAACATTTCACAGCCGTGAAATTGTGTGTCAATACGCACGGTACATTTGTTTTTAATACCTTCAGAACAAGTCCAGTTAAATGTTAAAGGCAAAATTTTGTAATTAATTACAGAATTTTGAATTACAGAATTTTGAATTACAGAATTTTGAATTTCAGAATTTTGGTTTCCAGAATTTTGCAATTTAGAATTTCGTTATCCAGAATTTTGGATTCCAGAATATTGACTTCCATAATTTTAATTTCCGGTGTTTCGACTTCCGGAATTATGAATGCAGAATTTCCAAAAAAGCAGAATTTTGACCCCAACCCTTCCTTTGGGGGGTTTGTTTGTTATTACCACGCGCAGGTCATGTTATAAAATCAGAACAAAATATTAGGGGCGCGTGGCACCTCCCATTCAAACTTTTTTCCTCCCATACGAATGAAATACTTCATAGTCCATATCTCGGGAAGTATTTAGGTTAGACCACTGAAATTTCATGAGGAGTTAAATAAGATTATTCCCTATCATCTCCAAAAAAACTGGAGATAAAGAAAAAGGGGGCGTGGCACCTCCCATACGAAGGAAACATTTCATAGTCCATATCCCTGCAACTATTTATGTTAGACCACTGAAATTTGGTGAGGGTTTATATGTGATCGATCCCTAACACCTCCCAAAAAACTCAAGTTAACGAAAAAGGGGGCATGGCACCTCCCATACTAATGAAATACTTCATAGTCCATATCTCTGGAAGTATTTAGGTTAGACCACTGAAATTTTGTGAGGAGTTATATAAGATCAATCCCTGCCACCTCCAAAAAAACTGGAGATAACGAAAAAGGGGGCATGGTTCCTCCTATAGGAAGGAGATAGGGATATGGAATAAAATAGATATAGGGATCGGGTTAGAGAAACCTGCAGGGAAATAAATTTGTGGCAGGACAACGTCTGCCGGGTCAGCTAGTTCTCATATAAAATAACGCTTCCATACCAAATTTCATAGAGATATCTCTAAAATTGAGGGACTACGGACGGACAGACGGACATGGCTAAATGGAATCAGCTCATCGTCCTGATCATAACGGTATACTTATTAGTGGTTCTATTTCTTCTTGTTCTCATACTTACAAACATCGGACCAAAGTTATAATACCATTTCATGTTCATGAAAGGTATAATTACATAAGTGTTTCGTGTGTGGGTGTAAGTCTTCTTATGAAAAGGACATGCCGGGAAAAGTGGGTGCAGTTCTGAAGCCAAAACATCAGCCAGCCCGCCAAAATATACAGCGACCTGAAGATTTTGATAATCTTTTAATATTAAACGGTGATCGAGCCTGCTATTTAGTATATAATGAGGATATAATATCCACTACAACACGGCTTCTAGAACACAACGTAAAATTAACGCTTCCCAGTCGGGAATTTGGCTAATCACAAATGCATTTTAAGTTGACTACATCGCACCCAGTACTGTTTGAAAAACTAACTACTTTGTATGGAACAGACTGACTATTTTTACATAGCGATGGCTTAGGAGGTAGTCAGTTGTGTCTTTTCCTGAATGACTTTTAGCCAACTATAAACCCATTATTTTAAGGAAGACTAAAAATAACTATATTGAGATAATTTTTAGCTCACTTTTTTCAGATGGCTTTTCGTTGGATACTTTAGCAGGGCTTTAACCCGACTACTTTAAGTTAGCTTATGGTCGAATCTCTTTCCATAGCTTTTGGCAAATTTTTTGCAAATCAAATCAAATTTAAAAAATTACTAAGAACTTAACTCAATTTTATATGGGTCCATTCCCACATTTATTGTTTATGTATCTTTAAATATTTTTGAGTACAAAATGTGGCACAAATGCATACATATCCAGTAGATATTAACATTAATATAAATTAACAAATATAATCTACATACATAGTCCAGATATAAAAACAGCTACATATATAAAACTTCAAAACAAAAAATGCGGCAGCCACTTGAACCTAAAGGCTCATTTACACGGGTCGATTTTCTGATAGATTTTTGGTCGTTCCACCGTGTAAATGGCAATTCGGTCGATCTACATCTTGTATTTGAAGGTGGAAAGCAGTGGAACGACAAATGGACCCATTGAAGGGTATTAAACTCTCATGTTTTATAGATAGACGAATTTTCGGGAACATTTAGAATTTCGTAACCGCAATTGAGGTGATGGGCACAACCTTTTCAAGTAGGAGGTGACAGACCGGGATCTTCTGTGATTGCTAAATCTGTTAAAAATTTTGTGTTATTACACAAATTATTTACTTTGGGTCACTTTCTAATTACCTTGTATTTTTTTGTCCTTATTGCGTCCTAAAATGTGTACCTATTAAAATTGTGGACATGATATCCCAAAAAAGTATGCATATTTTATGAAAAAAATTTGAAAGTTGACGCTTTTAAAAACTCAAAAAGCTGAAAAACAAAATAAAGTAAAGTTTAAGCTGTTTGGTTTCTGCATTATTTTATGGTTAGCTTAAAGTCAGCCAAGAAAAACTAGCCAAAAGTAAATATTTTTGTTCTCGACTGGTTGGTTTATGCATGACTTTAGGGCCAACTAAAAATCAATTGGTTGCTTTCTGCATGACTTTGTTGTTAACTAAAAGTCAGGTTAGAAACATTTAAACTAAATCAAAGAAATTTTTCCTTACTGTTTGATTTCTGCATGACTTTGGAGCAAGGACTGAAACCGAAACCGTAACCGTAACCGATTAAAACCGATTCATTTTTCAAAACCGAAACCGAAACCGTAACCGTTATTTTGATCTGGAAAAGACCGAAACCGAAACCGTTTCAAATGCCGGAACCGGTTCCAAACGGTTTTGAATTTTTTCAATACCTTACTTCTGTGAGTGGGCACATAGGTACTTCCTTTTACAAGCAGGTACCCTGAAAGTTTTCATGGAAGATTGTCGAGCCACGTTTTGACATCAGTATCAAAATTCTGAAAGAGGAAGTTTGACTATAGTTGAATGAAGCGACCGAAACAAATTTACGAGATCCGAAAAATAAATGTTCAGGCTTGTCTCGGAAAGCGCCACTAATTTTAATGTTTTTAACGATTTATACATTTCATTTGGCTTCCATTTTAATAAAAAAGTAGAGTTAACTTTAGGAATTTGTTTTGCAGAAATTTCATCCATGCATAGCGTTAATAAATGTATTATTATATTGGAGAAATCCCATCATGGCCGCAGGAAAAAAGTTATGAAAATTCAGACCTATTTCGTAGCTACATAGGTACATGAGTATTTTAGTAGTAAAATTTTTGTTTTCCTGTTTTTATTTGGAACCGAAACCGGAACGAAACCGTAACCGAAACCGAAATAAATTTTGAAGAACGAAACCGGAACCGAAACCGAAACACGTTGCAAAAACCGAAACCGAAACCGGAACGTTATTTTAATCGGTTTCAGACCTTGCTTTGGAGTCAAATAAAAAGCAATTGGTTGGTCTCTGCATGACTTTAAGGTTAACTAAAAGTCAGGTTTGAAAAGTGGAAGCAAAGTCAAAGAAATTTTGTTCATCTGTTTGATTTCTGGATGACTTTAGGGCTAGCTATAAACCCATTTGTATAAATTTACTTAAAGTTACTTTTTTGTTAGACAGGCTACAAAAGTCCCGACTTGGTTTATAAGGAGATTTTCACAAAATTGTGTTTATAAACATACATATGTACATAAAAATAAAGTCACAATCAAAATATTTGTTTGTTTGTTTTCGCTTTTGTTTTTTCATGACATTTGAGACATTTAAATCGAAGCAGACATGTTTATAAAACCGTGACGTCACAGTTTTTTTTCTAATTGCGAGATCTTATTAATTGGATCCATGATATAAGTACTATAGGTAAAACCGTTCTCTCTTTTGATTTTGTTTTGACGTTCTAATCGCAAATTGAAGAAAAATGAAAATAAATTATTTTGATTTGTAATTTATTTGATTGAAAAAACCAAACAGAAACGTCGTGGCAAAAAATAAATGAGTATAAGAATTGCTTAAAAATGTCACTAGTGTCATTAACGGTTTTACCTGTAGTATTTATATCATGCTTGGATCATGATATTATATTTTGAAATCTTATTTTGTGATTATCTCCACTTGACTTTTTCGTTTCTAGCAAGAACACATTACACAGGGCAAAAAGTCACATAAAATGCCCTCTAAATCAGAAGGATTTCTCTATGATATTTTTCCAATAAGATGCCCGTCTTATTATACCTGGGTGTCTCTTTTTAATAGAACTGAGTAGATAATCACATAATATTAAGAAGATTTTCTTTTTAATATTTCAAATAAAAAATAAAAAAAATTAACGCTCAACCCAGATGTCTAGTCTAGTCTAATCTACACTACCATGACATCGTATACTTAACTTGCCTACTTCTAATTACACCTTTGTTGTTTTTGCCTCACCACATGTCCACTTGCCTCATTGCCTTCACCGCGAATCGAACTAAGAATTATTAACTGCTGAACGGAGATCTCTACCATGATGCAATCGTGTACTTGTGCTTGGTAGCGTCGAATTACACATTTGAAGAAGGCAAACCTGAATTTGAATTAAGAAGGGATCTGTTCATTTCTGTCCAAATATGCAGACACAGGCATATTTGTTTGCATGAAATTCAAAAACAAGCAAAAGTGCTGAGTAGCGAGTGCTTCATATTTTGCTCGCGGCCGTCAGTAAGTGTGCCGTCGCTGGCGTCAGCATTGCAACCGCTAGTGTCAGCAGTTGCGACACTTACTGACGACCCAGAACGGTAGACTGCTGACTAGTGACCTAGCATTGCAGAAGCCAAAAGCAATGCACTAGTCAGCGTAATTTTAAGACCAAAATTGTATATAAGCGAAGAATTTAAAATAAAGAATTGAGAAATGCATGACCAGCAAACCTAAAGCTACTTGTTCTTTGATCACATAGAGCAATTGCTTCCATCGCCATTTCTCCCATCGCCTTAAATAACCAGGTTCAAGTGCCTGACGTTATTGCTAACAGTCTTGGTGCCACTGCCTTGACTAACCCACCATACAACCCAACCTCCTGGTGCGACCACCTCGAGTCCTATTATTTGTACGTGGTTTGGCACCTAAGCCATTCTACTCGATCCTTAACTCAGGACGGCAAATCAGCCGCTCCAACCCGTTTGGTGACCCCGACGTGATCTGATCACGCAACCCTCTGACCCCCTGTGACCCGGCAAGTTACAGGACCTGAACAACTCGGCAACTCCTCCTGTCTGTAATCCCGAACACGCAACGACTCGAGCGACAACGTCAGCAACTTCTGACTCACCCTCAACCTTGCCAATTCAGTTAGCCAGCATCAGAATCAATTTCGATATGGCTCCAACCAATGAAGAGACAATGGGGACATTGACAGCCTCCCAAAGTACAACTGGAGAGCTAATAGAGACAATAGTCCGTAACTTCAAAAAAGATTCAGCAGCGAGGAAAACGCCTGAATATTACAAAGAGCGCCTCGAACGCTTAGACATAGCGTGGGCCGGATTTGAGGTAACGGACAATAAAATCCGTTGCCTCGCAGATATGGATCCCAGCCATCAATATTTCACCACCGGATACTACAAAAAAATATCCGAGTTGACGTCAAAGTACAAGGAAATAATGGAGTCCGGCATGACGGAACCTCTCAAAACCCAAACACCGGACGAGCAAAGGAAAGGTCTTCCCGGAAGTACCTACACTCCCTCTCGGAAACCAGAATTGTCTTCAGATATGAAAAGAAGACAAAACGTGATGATAGCATCACTAAAACGGCTCCTCGAAATGGACCCGACAGCGGCAAACATGAAGCTAAAAGAGAAACTTTGGAAGCAAATACGAGAGCTCCACTTCTCGATAGGGGAAGACAGCATAAATCCAGTAAGAGATGGGTATGACATGGAGTCATACACGACTGTCGAAGCATCGGTTTATAGCAATTTCAAGCTCAAGGAAAATACGGCAGATAAAATTGAGGAAACGGTCAAAAATAAAACGATTCAGCTTCCAAAAATAACAATACCCAAATTTAATGGGGAATACTTAAAATGGATAGCATTCTTTGACCTCTTCTCCCAACTGGTAGACAAACAAGCGATCCCCACAGATCAAAAAATGTGGTATTTAAAGTCAAACCTAAGTGGGGAAGCCGAACAACTAATAAGCCACCTATCAGCCACTGCCGAAAATTACGAAACAGCCTGGAAGCTGCTACAAAATAGATATAACAATAAACGGGATCTTGTTGCATCCATTATGAACCAATTACTAATTCAATAGTAAACCCGAAGGAAGTGCAAGGACTGAACAATTTCCTGAACTTTCTTGAAGCCCGCTTTCAATCAATGGAAGCAATGGGAAAGAAGGAAAAGTTCGTGTCAAAAACATGTGCGGCCGCCACCGCACCAAAGGAAACCTCCTGCTCGCTCTGCCATAATGGAAGCCACCTTTTGTATCGGTGCCAAGAATTTGAAATAATGACACCAAATGAACGGCTCAATTACGTCCAAAGACAAAAACTATGCGTAAACTGCATGAGACCCGGGCACTCCTCTAAGACTTGCAAGTCAAGAGTATGCATGAAATACAAAAAGAAACATAATCCACTTTTGCACCTGGAAACGAGCAGAAACTCATCAAGGCCAAGCCTGAGTCACGAAGGTGAGCCCAAAATCGGGAGGACATCAGCAGCATCAGCGGAAGTAACCAGAAAAAGCACGCCAGAAGCTGCCTCAGCGGCATCCACCTCATCACGAAGTTCTGAAGCAGATTCACTCACCGCGACAGACAAAGGTGGACCAAGGCCATACGTCCTATTGAGCACAGCGGTAGTTATAATCAAAACAGACGCCACAGAAGTTGAATGCCGCGCGTTATTAGACTCAGGGTCACAGGAAAACTTCATAACAGAACGTCTGGTAAAACGGCTCAGGTTACCACTGAAAACCTCACATGTCAATATCACCGGGATCGGGGCAACTAACACAAAAACACAACATAGAGTGAACGTTGCCTTACATTCTCGAAACACGAGCTTCACAGCACGCATTGAAGCGCTCGTCCTTCCTCGCATCATCTCGCCTCAACCATCGCAATTCATTAATACTGAAAAATGGTCACTACCAAGGAATCTCCAGTTAGCGGATCCAAACTTCAATCGCCCTGACAAAATATATCTACTTTTGGGAGCTGAGCACTATCACCAGCTTCTCACCATTGGGCAGATCAAGCTATCCCCGCATCTACCAATAATGCAAAATACTGCACTCGGATGGATTGTGTCTGGCAGACTCAACGAAGGAAGCCCAAAAGATGCATCCTGTGGAATGTGCTGGCGGACGAATCCCTAGAAACCTCTATCTCGAAACTCTGGAAACTGGAAGAGGTAAAAGGCAACAAGAAGTCATTATCTCTGGACGAGGAAAAGTGTGAGGAGCACTTTGCCAGACACACCTCAAAAAATAAGGAAAATCGGTTCACAGTGAAAATACCATTCCATCAGGACCCCATGGTTCTGGGGGACTCGCACTCAATAGCGCTCAACAGGTTCCTGTCATTGGAACGTGGACTTCAGAAAAATCCCCAAGTGAGGACAGAGTACGTCAAGTTCATGTACGAATATGAAGCCCTGGGGCACATGACGAAAATATCAGCAGATACGATTACTACACCGAACTATTTCATACCTCATCACTGTATACTGAGACCAGAGAGCACAACCACAAAACTTCGCGTGGTATTTGACGCATCTGCGAAAACAGCGACCAGTCACTCCCTAAATGATATTATGTACACAGGACGAAAGGTACAAAGCAATCTGTTTTCAATATTGCTGCGTTTTAGAATGCCAAGGTTCGTGTTCACCACTGATGTCGAAAAAATTTACCGTCAAATCTTAATAGCACCAGAAGACCGGCCGTTTCAACTAATAATTTGGCGAAAGGATGCCAACATGCCAATAACATATTATCAGCTAAACACGGTCACATATGGAACTAGGTTTAAAAGTTACGACCAGTCGAATTTATCAAAAAATCATTATATAATGACAGGGGGATTCACCTATAAAATTATATCATTTTAGCCATTTCCTTTACCGAATTATATCAATTTAGGTGAATTTCGAAGCTTTCGATATCGAAAGTGGGCGTGGTTGAGGAGCGACTTTATCCAATTTCATCAGATATACTCCCAACGATACTAGTATGCTTTTTGCCAAATTTCATCATTCTATCATATTCAGTTTTAAAGTTACGACCAGTAAAATTTTCAAAAATGCCTCCTCTAAATGGAATTCTATAGTTATCTCGATTATTTTGTGCCGTTACATAGTACCGTTATGTGAACAAAATTATAATACCCCTGTACTAGTACTAGTACGCTGGGTATAAAAAGCATCTTCAAATTACAGGAGTATGTAATGCAAATAAAATAAACGAAAAAAAAAATTTTAATAAATAAGAAAAAATTTTTATAACAAAGAGAAAAATTTTCCTCCGTGCCCGGGGGATCGAAGTTCACGGGCACCATATTTTTTGTGAATACATAAAAGTTTGCCTTTTTTAAAAAATTAAAAATCAATCTAAATTGAATATTTTAAATTCATATCATGTTAAAATACGAAATTTTAAATAAAAAATTGCTTAATTTTTTATATACTAATTTAATGTTTTATATATAAATTTGAATTCAATTTAAGTTGAAAATATCGTTTAAGATCTAACGAATGCCATTCAAATCGATGTTGTAAGATTTGGAACTTTTTTCTCAGGCTCTTTAGGTGATGATTATGCAGTTTCGTAGCCCATACAATTTTAGTCTAACAAAGTGCAAATCTCAAGTAGCTCTGAAAGTGCGCTGATTTTTAACATTATTTTTTTGTGAATTTTTTTCCATATAACAAAATTACAAACTTTTTTTTGTATAAAATAAATGCGAAGGTGAGTCTGAAAAAAAAAATTTTTAAATCAAAGCGCTATGAACTGAAACAAATTTTTTTCATTTGGGCAAGTCTAACGAGAATATTCAAGCAATAGCCGGGTATGGGAAAATTTTGTGTACCTACGAAAATAATCAAAACTGTTAATGTTTTTCTCTTTATTCAAATTTCCCCCCTCTCTTGGCGGCCATGATCGTTGTGTAAGAGTGTAAACTGCTAAATACGGTTTTAGCAAAGTCGACTTTTTGACGCGGTTTGAACGAGTAGAATTGCGAAATATTGGGCTTAAGGGCAGTATATCCAACTCACAAATTAAAAAACATAAATGATAAGGATCGATAGATATTATTGAGGTGAGTTATAACTGTAAACATTTTTTTTTTGGGGGAAATAACAAATACAACAGTTATTAAAGTTCAAAATTTGCTTTTTTTTAAATTGAAAATACATACTCAAAAACTACTGAACCGATTTTGAAAATTTGTATACCATTCGATACATTTATATATTAAAAGTCAATGTAACTCCCAGCGGAGGTGTTGTTTTTTTCTTGAACACAGAATTATCCCATTTTTTTCAATTTTAATTTTAAAGTTGGAGCTATACTGCATTTGTTCCAAATATTATTTGATGAGTAAAGCTGCTAAATTCAACATATTGTGCTTCTGCAGCTCGATTATTGCTCTATGTTAGAGCAGGTATTACTTTCTTGTAAGGCGTACGCAGGGGGCAGGGGTGGGAGCGTTGCCAGACTCTGAATGAAACTGAACTTTTAAAAGTCAACAACAAGCATTTTCTAGAGTTCCTAGAATACCAGAGATCTCGAAGTTTTTAAAAGTCCAATTAATAACACTGGTTTACAGCCAAAAAATACCAAGGAGTTCATGCATATAGGTGAGTTTGCACTGACATCCTGAGCTGTGAACATATTTTTAAAAAATTTTGTATGGGCTGGTTTCGAGATATCGGTAATTTTGTGTTTTTTCAGGTATCACTTCATTCAGGTACTTTTCGCTAATGTTACAAAAACGATGGACGGAAGCAATACCTCGTTCGGAAAGAAAGGAAATTAATAACGACGTATAAAATGTAGGGATGGGTCAAACCATCGCTGAGCAATAGCTGGCCAAAGTCGAAATTTTGTCGAAATTTTACGATTTTTGAAAAAATTTTGATTTTAAAAATGTGTTTTTCATGCGAAGTTGTAAAAATCAGGAGCTTTTTATTTTTTCTAAAATTAGTGTGTATAATTACAAACACTTTAAGCATAATATTACCAAGATTAAGGAAAAGCTGTATTTTTTGGAAGTTTTTTTGTAACTTTCAACATCTCTACTTTTAATACCATTGTAACAGTTCGATGTCTGTATATTGCAGATATTCGAAAATTCATAGTGTTAATCATTACTAAGGCAATAGAGTCCAAATCAACCGTTTTTAGAATTTTGTCTGTCTGTCTATCTCTGGTGAAGTCTGTAAAACCTAACTAACAATGAGAGACCTCTAGGAATTAATATAAAGATTAGGGTTGCCCAAAAGAACTAATTTAAAAAATTCACCCCGGGCACCCCTCCGTTTTTTAGAATTGGGGTCAATATACCTCTGTAATTTTTTCAGATTTGTTGATGGATGGGAAAGCCTATGAAGCCTAAGTTTCGTGATTTGTATGAAAAAGTAAAAAAAAATAAAAAATTATGTTAATTTTTTAAGTGTGTTTCTTTGTTGCAGGTGTTTTAAATATGTAAAACAGATGCAAAGAAATATCATCAATAAGATCTAGATTAACAAAACTTAATATTAAACAGAAAAACATCCCATAGCAGTACCCAAAGTTATACCCGTTTGAAACATTTCATAATAGGCCATATACACACTGAGTCAAGAGTCAGTTTAGGTGTATTAGTGGAAAATGTGTATCTAGTAGTTACACCGACATGACTCTAGCATGACTCAAGAAAATCAAAATGAGTTTGATATTTTGTAGAATGACGGCGAGTCAACACGTACACATATGACTCGCGAGTCAGATGCACTGTGTATAGACCCTATAAATATCACTTATTAAAAACCATGCCGTCCAATTTTCCTACAACAAGGCAGTCTAATAGTAAATTTACACCGCACCAAATTTGGCGAATCTAAATGAGCCAGTTCGACACAGTTTACAATGGCAAATTTGCATTTGGCTTCACCTTCCCTGCAAGAATCTTCTACCAGGACAAAGAGCCACCGAAAGAAAATGCACTACCGTGATGTTTTACACACCCGTAGAGTAATAATAAAAGAAGAGTCAAGAAGGCTTCTGTCTCCCTGGTAGAATTCACCCATTTTCTTAAAAAAAATTCGTTGAAATTGTTATTTACAGCTGTGCATAGTGCAAAAGTTATCACACGTCAATTACCCTTTAAGGTTCTTGCTCGGCAATTCTTAATGTGGAACACAGGCAGGTTTGCTATTTTGAGGAACTGTGGATTGCATTGTTCGGCAAATGAGGTTAAATGTGATGGAATTCCAAATTTGGCAAATGAGATTTGTATGGAAAAAAGCGCCAAATTGCAGTTTTTCGCCAAAATGCCTAATTTGGTGCTGTGTAAATGTACTATAAATGTGTTTTCCTATCAAATAAATACATTAATTTTTTCCTACGCTGTTATACTTCTTGCAAAAAATAACCAAAACTCTTCCAGAATATTTGCTTTGGCGATAGCTAAAAATGTAGATATGTAAACCCTATTTAATTTTTCGCCTATATAAAGATCTGTAACTTTCACAGTAATTTTCATTATTTGGTCCAGTCTACTGTACACCCCTGACGCTCTCTCTGAAGATTTAATTTAAGATGAATTTTCAAAAAACCCAGGAAAAATTATGTATAGCTATGAAATTACCTTTATTTGCAACACGTTAGCTCGCACCTTTCAAACGAAAATCACCTGAAAAGAAATAAAAGAGACTAGTAAGTTCAGCGAAATGAAACAAAAGGGACATTATGAAATATCTCGTACGATAAGCTTACCCCGAAAATGGACTGTGGGCTGGGTTTGGGACCCGCCACCTAAAAACTAATTCCAATGAAAAACAGTGTAACAAAGCCTAGGATGAGAACCCTCTTGAATGTTGACGACTCGGCAAAACGAATGAAGGATAAAGATTTGGATATTAGGGCATGTACCTGGAATGTCCGGACTCTTTCAATGGAAGGCACCGCTGCCCGACTGGTTGATGTCCTCGCTAACACAAAGGCGGAAATCACCGCCCTGCAGGAAATGCGATGGAAGGGACAAGGGAAGACGACCATGGGACCTTGTTCGTACACGTTAAAAAATTTGAGCCTAAATCTTAAACTTTTTTGGACTACATATATGTGGGTTTCCACAAATAATAGTTTCTTTTACACAGATTCGTATTTAGTTTGATTTATTTAAATTCATTGTTTAACATTAGTTAGTTTAAATTAGTTTTATGTAATGTAGTATCGTTTTAATAAAAAGTAATATTCATTTTCAATATTTTAAAATCAACGTTTTTTCTCTACGTTCACAAACTGACAACTATTTCAATTCTGTATTGTTTATTATAATAATGTTTTCTGAGCGGGTTGCTTTTGTACGCACAGTGTGTCCGTGTTCAAGTAGGTTAGTATTGTCCGTTCCTACATTCGGCCTTCCTGACGATGAATTCGTCCCGAATGAAGGCTACCATGGTTTCATGAATTCTGCCACTGTCGACGTACGCCCCGGACCCTCATGCTTACCAATTTTTTCCACTTCATCCCGTTCGTGAGAAAGTTCCCTGACTACTTTGTAAGGACTTAAATATTTTGCTTTAACTTTAAGGCCACTGCCAAACAGGGTTCTTTTAATGGCAACTACATCGTCGGCTTGCTGAATTTTTAATATATTTTCCCTAGCTTTATCTCGGATTTCGTTACGTGTAGTATGATCCAAAACACTCTCTTCTTCCATAAACTCGTTCAGATCCGGTAGATCTTTTAAACGCATGTCACAACCTGTTAAAATTTTAAACGGCGAATACTTGGTACATCTTGCGGGGATACTATTTATAAATTACTGTACTTTATCTACATGCCTGTACCACTTTTCCGAATGCTCCTGAGTCAATTTTGTCAATATAGGCACTACTACACGATGCATCAGCTCGACCTGCCCGTTACCACGGGGCACACCCGTAGTTAAAGTGTAATGTTGTATGCGCTCTTGCTCGCAATAATCTTTAAACAAATTGAAAGTGAAAGCAGCACCTCTATCCCAAACAATCCTTCTGGGATTTCCAAAATTGCTAGCTTGCATTTTTAGTTTATCTACTACCCCAAATTTTACCAAACAAATTTTGTGAATCCGTCTACTACTACAAAAATATAATTATATTGCTTGTTAGTGGTTATCATTGGCCCTACGTGGTCGACATGCAACGTAAACAGCGGTTCGTGATCTTTGTCAATTGGTGACAAAAATCCTTCTCTTTTACCTGTTTTTGTATTAAAAATTGTACACTCAATACAACTAGATACCACCTTTGCTACTTTTGACAATAACTTGGGTATGAAATATGACGTTTCTATAACATCTTGTGTTCTACGCGCTGAAAAATGGCCCTGCCTATGCGCTTGCTTCATAATGTCATCTTCCATTTGCTCTGGCACCACGATAAGCTATTTACTTGGATCCTTGTACAGAACACCGCGATATGTATAAAAATCTTCATACGAACTTTTTTCCAAAATCTTTAAAACTTCTTTAGTCCAATCATTTTCTCCTTGTGCTTTCATCAACTTATGTCGCAAAGTGTCTTCAAACAAGTAAACAATGTACTTGACTGAGCACATCTACATGCCGCATTTGTGACCCTGATCGATGCTCGATTTCATAATCAAACTCTTCTGGAACTTCATCATTTAAACCTATTTTCATTTTTATCGGACTATTAACATCACGCCGTATATCTCGTTTATCAATTAAATTTTTAACTGCCCGCGAATGATCTCCGTTCAAATGAGTTAGATCTACAGACTCATGTGCTAATTCCTCTATTACAATTTCAGAACAAATGCATTGGAATTCATTAAACAAATCATAGCAAGAACTTTTTTCATGCGCAACGACAGCGTCAATGATCACTTCATTGTTATGCTCTTCTGCTTTGACTAAATCAATATTTGAATCGTTCTTATATACAAACTCTATTCCGTGCTCTAATATAGTGTTTCCAAGGATAGCCTCGTAATCGATCGCCCCCTCATCCACAATATAAAATTTTAAAAGTATCTGCCTCTTATCAATCTTGACCTTCGTTTTTATGAAGCCTTTTGTAGTAACTTCGCTATGGCATAAACCACGTATTATGATTTTCCCTTCCTTCACGCTTTCTTCACACTTCATCTTTTTTAAAACATCATCCCTTAATAAGCACCAACTAGACCCCGTGTCTACCAGAGCATTTAATTCAAAATTTAAGTACGCTATTTCCGCTAATATAAAATTACTTTGTTCTTTCTTTTTACATTCAAACGACCTATGTCCTAATTCATTACATTTGAAACACTTATATTCCCGACTTGGACACTCTCTGGCTAAATGAGTATTTAACCCACACTTAAAACAGTTTCTTGAATTTGTGTTTCCTATCAACCGATCATCTCCTTCTTGTTTTCCGGCCACCTGAGCATTTTGTTTATTAGGGGTACTAATGAACTCAGTTGTGCTTTTAATTTTTTCATACACTTTAATTTGATTTTTAAGTTCACAAATAGATTTGGACTGATAAAGTGCAACTTCGTTTATCCTCGAGTTTGGTATTCCCTCGATAAAGTAGTTGATCACACTTTCGTCATACAGACCTATTGGTTTCGCAATTTCCATCAAGGTATACAAGTACTCACGCAACGTTTCACCAAATTCCTTCTTCCTGCTTCGCAACTTTTTGTGTACTTCTGAAGCACAAACTTGCTCCTCAAACTCACTAATCAGGGCTTTTTTCAAAGATTCCCAATTCACCAAACCTCTTTCACTTCTTATAAATAACTTTGCGGCACCTTTTAGCAACTGTTTACAATAAATAAACTTTTGCACCTCATTCCAACCAACCGCAGAAGCATTTTCCTCAAATTCTTCGACCCACTGCCTAATATTAACTGTATCTGTACCATTGAATCTTGACAGGCTTTCCTCAATGTCCTTAAAAGTGAACACTGATCTTCTTAGGTTGGGGCGACCGCCGACAGCAGCGTCTTTATATACGGAATTATGCGAGACCACATCATCATCTACTACAACACCATAATGTAGCATAAGTCTATCTTGCAAAGTCTGTTTAAGTCCTGTCGTTTCCAAATTAAGTTCCCTATGTGTATTTCGAAGTGACTCGCAATTCATAGATAATATTGTTTGTCTATCCATAATAAGTGCTGCTCTGAAAAGTGCTTCTCTATTGAAGAGGTCAGCGACTTTCAATACCTGGGTGTTTCTGTTGACAATAACTTAAGTTGGTCTCCTCATATATCTCGTTTAAAGTCCTACATGCGCTGTACTGTTCGGTATTTTTATGCCTTGAGAAAGATTTGCTCAAACGCAACTCTTAAAACTATTTATTACGCGTTGGTCCACTCAAAACTCGACTATGGTATAAGCTGTTGGGGAGGTGCATCTTATAGTAAAATCCAGCAGCTTCTTACTACTCAAAAATGTGTCATAAGAAAAATATCGAATGTAAACCGTCTTCATCACACCATCGACCTGTTTAGAAATCTGAAAATTCTACCCGTAAAACATATGTACTACTACAAAGCTTTAAAGATATTTTTCCTTCGCTGTGGTTATTTACATAGCCTGGTCTCGGATAGTTACAATTTACGGCAAAACTCACACGGACTTGTTTATGTTCCCATATATCGCACAACTCACTTCAGTAACTTCTTCACTATTGTCTCTTGTAAAATTTTCAATGCGTTACCTGCGTCTATACGTGTCATTAGAAGTTTGCATAAATTTTTATCAAAAGTTAAATCGTTTTTATTAGAACAATCACACAATGACATCAAAGTTTTGCTGAACCCAATAACTTAGTAAACTTGAACTAAATCTGTAAACTCTTAAGCATGTACACATCTTTTGAATAATCCAATTTAATTAAATTTATTTTACAATGTATAGGTTATACTGAATTTCACCCCACACACTATTGTTAATGTGCATTAATTTTGTTTTGAGACGGCATTCGATACTAAAATATCAATACTTTTTACAGAATGCCTTACCTTTTCTTTCTTTTAATATTAACAGTCTTAATTTAATTTAAGTTAATATTGTAATTTGAATGCTACATATGTTAATTTCAGAAAGAAAAATGAATAAATCAATCAATACAATCAATACAATACAATTTTAATTGTTTACGATAATAAACAAAAAATAACAAAAAAAAAACAAAAAAAAAACTAGATTTATGTTTGAATGTGTGCAAGTGTGTGAGTAGTAAAACTTAAATGACATAAATATTTATTTCCTTTTGCTAAATTCCAAACTTCAAAAAACAAAATTCCCTTTGCTTCATGTTTGAATGTGTAAAATTTTTTGATTAGTAAAAATTATATGACATATGTAAATATTTTATCTTCTTTTGCTAAATTCCAAACTTCAAAAAACAAAATTCCCTTTGCTCAAAATTTTTGAAGTTTAAAATTTTTCTTCATTAAATGTTCTTTTACGCTAAAATATAACATCTATTTTTTTTGTTTACCTATCTAAATTCTTCTCCAACTCCTTTATCTTCTTTACTTCGTTATTAACAAATAACTCGTTTTTCCTTCTTTCCTTTCCTCTTTATTACGCTTGACGGCGATTTTTGACTTCTTAACTTCTTAGCTTCTTCGTTGCTTCTTCGGGATTTCTTTCTTCTGCTTTATTCATCTTTACTTCTTTTGTTTCCTCCGACTTCTTGATTTTTATATCATTTTCTTATGATCCTCTTCTCTGCCACGACGGTATTATGTGTAAGATTGCTCGTGTTAACGACCTGGCTTCGTGTCTCTGCATGCGCACATAGAACTACGTTAATGCGTATGTACATATATGCTTATGTATGCGTGTTCACTCCATGAAATCTACTGCATTGTGGTTGATCCTTTACACACGTCCATAGACAGATTCGTTACATGTGGTACCATTAAACGTTCTTTGTATCTTCTTAGAACTTTTAAAACTAATTTTTCACAATTTTCTTATGAATTTTTTTGCACTTGCATACTTTCTACTAGTTCTGTCTTTGGGAATATTGGCTTGATGACACTTTTATCCCGGTTGAGCCCCCAATTTATTTGTGGGTTTCCACAAATAATAGTTTCTTTTACACAGATTCGTATTTAGTTTGATTTATTTAAATTCATTGTTTAACATTAGTTAGTTTACATTAGTTAGTTTAAATTAGTTTTATGTAATGTAGTATCTTTTTAATAAAAAGTAATATTCATTTTCAATATTTTAAAATCAACGTTTTTTCTCTACGTTCACAAACTGACAACTATTTCAATTCTATATTGTTTATTTTAATAATGTTTTCCTGAGCAGGTTGCTTTTGTACGCGCAGTGTGTCCGTGTTCAAGTAGGTTAGTATTGTCCGTTCCTACATATATGACCAAACCAAATTTGGTTTCAAATTAAATCTAGACCAGTTTTCAAGAAATTTGGCTAAATGAATGGGGCTTCAATTTTAAACCAGAAATGTTTAAACAAATTTTTAAAGAAAAAATATTTTTTTTTTGTCGGTTGGCTGGGATTCGAACCAAGGCTCCCCGCATCATGCCAGTCTGCTTTAACACTGAGCTACATCGCATACATAAATGTTGTGGGAAAAAGTCAATCTTAAATAAGCTTTCACACACACAAAAAAAGAATTGTGTAAATTTACGCCTAATAAGCTAGGCAACTGTTTGCCTCCTTTAATAGCTGCAATTTTACACACAGAAAGTGTACGTTGAAAATTAAACCGTGTGTACGAAGCTTAAACATTAAATGCGAAGGTGTAAACATACACAAAATTACTCATTGATGTGGAATTCATTGATGTGGAAATCAGTTAATAAGTCAAATCTTCTTGTTAGGAACCCTAAGAAATCGGTTTGTTTTTTGCAAGATTTCCCTTTGTAAACATTAATAAGATTTTCTCTTCAAATTTAAAAAGAACTTCTTCTTGAAGAAAATCTATAGAGATATCATATGACTTTTGTTCTATTTTATTAGGCATTGTTGGCTCTGTGCAAGCCACGTGGCTGTCCCCTGATCAAAGAACAAGAAACCAGATTGAGCATGTCATGATCGACGGTAGACATAGCTCCACCGTTCTGGACGTGCGTACCCTGCGTGGTCCCAATATCGGCTCGGACCATTATCTTGTCGCAGCCAAGATATGCACACGCCTCTGTACAGCGAAGAAAGTGCGCACAGTAACGGAAGGAAAGTTTGACGTCGAGAAGCTGCGCATGACACAGACAGTTGATAATTTCTCCACTCGACTCTCACACCTGCTATCGAAGAGCAATCCTCGACCCTACGATGTTACCGAGCAATGGAAGCATATCTCTCACTCATTGTGTACCGCCGCTGGGGCCACTATAGGGTTCCAGCGAGCCCGCAAGAACAACTGGTACGATGAGGAATGCAAAGCTGCCTCGAAAAAGAAGGACGCTGCCTACAAGGAGACGTTGCGAACGGGCGCAACCCGCAGTGTATGGCAACGCTATCGTGAGGCAAACAAGGAAGAGAGACGCCTTTTCAGAAAAAAGAAAAGTGAGGCCGAAAGGCGTGAGTGTGAAGAGCTAGAGATGCTGGCTGACAGGAATGATGCCCGAAAATTCTATGAAAAGATCCGGCGGATGACGGAAGGTTTTAAGACCTGGTAACCGACATACAGAGTGTACTGAAATTATGGAGGGAGCACTTCTCCTCACAGCTAAATTGCGAAGGAGACGTCGAACCCGATACCCCAATCCCTGACGATGGAAAAGTCGTCCCACCATCTGACTATGATAAAGTGAGGATAGCTATATCCAGGCTCAAAAACAACAAATCGCCTGGAAAAGACGGACTACCCGCCGAGCTGTGCAAACACGGAGGCGAAGAGCTGGTAAAAAGCATGCATAAGCTCTTATGCAGAATATGGTCAGATGAATGCATGCCTCCGGATTGGAAATTAAGTGTCCTCTGCCCAATCCACAAGAAAGGCGATCCCGCTAACCGAACCAACTACCGCGGAACCAGTTTTCTTAATATCGCATATAAGGTTCTCTCTAGCGTATTGTGTGAAGACTGAAGCCCATCGTAGACAAACGGATTGGACCTTATCAGTGTGGCTTTAGACCTAATAAGCCTACCATCGGCCAGATTTTCACCATACGCCAAAGGGACTTCGTCCATTTGGGAACCAGTATTAACACCGAAAATAATATCAGTCTAGAAATCCAACGGAGAATCACTCTTGCCAACAAGTGCTACTTTGGACTGAATAGGCAATTGAGAAGTAAAGTCCTCTCTCGAAGAACAAAGATCACGCTCTATAAGTCTCTCATCATACCTGTCCTGATGTATGGCTCAGATTCATGGCCTTTGGAGTATTTGAGAGAAAAGTTCTCCGGAAGATTTATGGTCCTTCCCGTGATGCCAACGGCGAGTATCGAAGGAAATTTAACAATGAGCTGTACGAGCTTTACGCAGACTTGACCATAGTCCAGCGAATTAAAGCCCAAAGGCTCCGCTGGCTGGGTCATGTTATGCGAATGGACAAAGAAGCTCCAGCACAGAAGGTTTCCCTATCGTCACCTGAATTCGGCAGCAGAGGAAGGGGGAGGCCTCGACTGAGATGGAAACAACAGGTGGAGGATGCCTTGAACTCCCTTGTAGTTTCCAATTGGCGTCAGCTATCGCTAAATAGGAATGACTGGCGTGCTTTGATAGGCAACGGCCAACATCGCTTAGGCGGTTAAGCGCCAATAAATGATGATGATGAATCATGTAGAATATCAATAAACAAAATTTAGTAAAAAAACTAGCTGACCCGGCAGACGTTGTCCTGCCGCAAATTTATTTCCCTGCATGTTTCTTTAACCCGATCCCTATATCTATTTTAATACAGTTTTTTTTGGAGGTGGCAGGGATTGATCTTGTATAACTCCTCACGAAATTTCAGTGGTCTAACCTAAATACTTTCAGGGATATGAACTATGAAATGTTTCCATCGTTTGGGAGGTGCCACGCCCCCTTTTTATTAAAATTTCAGTGGTCTAACCTAAATACTTCCCGAGATATGGACTATGAAGTATTTCATTCGTATGTGAGGTGCCACGCCCCCTTTTTCGTTACCCCCAGTTTTTTTGGATGTGCTAGGGATCGATCTCACATAACCCCTTACCAAATTTCAGTGGTCTGACCTAAATACTTCCAGAGATATGGACTATGAAGTATTTCATTCGTATGGGAGGAGCTACGCCCCCTTCTTCGTTATCACCAGTTTTTGTGGAGGTGGTAGGGATCGATCCCATATAACCCCTTACCAAATTTCAGTGGTCTAACATGAATACTTCCAGAGATATCGACTATGAAGTATTTCATTTGTATGGGATGTGCCACGCCCCCTTTTTCGTTATCCCCATTCTTTTTTGAAGGTGGTAGGGATCGATCCCATATAACCCCTTACCAAATTTCAGTGGTCTAACCTTAATACTTCCCGAGATGTGGAATATGAAGTATTTCATTCGTATGGGAGGTGCTACGCCCCCTTTTTCATTATCACCAGTTTCTTTTGGAGGTGGTAGGGATCGATCCCATATAACCCCTTACCAAATTTCAGTGGTCTAACATGAATACTTCCAGAGATATCGACTATGAAGTATTTCATTTGTATGTGAGGTGCCACGTCCCATTTTGGTTAACCCCCAGTTTTATGGGTGAGAATGGCGTTGTTATCCTTTAGCTCTGTACCAATTTCTAGGTGCCTACCTTAAACCCTTTTAGAGACATTCACCTTGGAGAAAAAAGTTTGTATGGGAGATGCCACGCATTTTTTTCTCCAAATAGGCAACTATTTGGTCGCGTCGCGTCGTGTCGCTAGGTGTACCCGTACCTTAAGACTTCACCAACAGTTGTCGGTGCGCTTTCACGTAGATCCGTGGTATACACATTATTAAAACAAAAATACCCAATGAATTCTGTGGTCATAAGCAATAACAGCCTAACTGGACTTAAGAAATTAGACCAGTTGAAATTTTTGCTGGTGATTTCGAATAGCAACATCGAGAAATTTTTCAAGACTTTCATTGGTCTTTTTTTACTTTCTTTACAAACAATTAAATCCAATACGTATGCCTTAGTTATAAAACAGTTTTGTTACAAAAATTCGCCAACAAAAATTTCAACTGGTCTAATTTCTTAAGTCGACTTAGGCTGTTATTGCTTATGACCACAGAATTTTCGTTTAATACGAAATTTCATTAAATCAATATTAAGGCTACAATGCATTTTTGATTATTAAAAAAGATATATGCATTCAAGAGAGTAATACGTAAAAAAAAAAAAAATTAAAAAACGACCCAACTTCTTAACATTTTAATGCGTTTAGTATGAAACCCAAAAAAAAACGACCCAATTTGAGCACTGCGTTGAACCATGCAGCGACATCTGTTTCTGAAAAATTTGGCTCATTAAACGCAGCAAAAAACAATTCAACACAGAATGAAAATATCGCGCTAAGTGGAAAATAAACAAAAATGAGATACCTATAAATTATGGTGGAAATAATAAGATGAGATATAAAATATGGTGGAATTAATAAGATTGTATGGAGGTACCACGCCCCCCTAATATTTTGTTTTGATTTTAATACATGACCTGCGTGTGGTAATAACAAACAAACCCCCAAAGGAAGTATATAATTTGGTTCAGCCGTTTTCGAGTTTTAGCGTGACGACTGAACACCATTTAATTTTTATATAGGTATATAGATTGGATCAAAAACACCAAAAAAAGACGGAAATGATTTTTTTAAATTTAATACTAAATAAGTTTTGAAAAAGTAACTTTACAAAAACAAAAGTTGTTTAACCTTTTTCCTAGGATCTAGCTAACATTGCACAAATTGTAATAGCTAGGCCGAGCAGAATTCATGGGTGTTGCCACTTATGGCGGTTTACAGGGTGCAACCTATCCCAATTTTTTTAAATATAGATCTAGATATACCAATATGGGTATCAAATGAAAGGTATTTTCGACCGTATTCCAAATAAGATAATTTCAAGCAGGGTTGCCAACTAACCGAAATTGATTTATTTTTTCGTATATCTCGGGAACTGCTTCACTGATTTGGATAAAATTTGGCATATATACAATTTAATTCATTCTAAGATTATATACATGAGTGTTTCCACTTAGGGCGATTTACAGGGTTGCCACCTATCCCAATTTTTTGAAATATAGAGCTAGATACGCCAATATGGGTATAAAATGAAAGATATTTTCCACCGTATTTCAAATAAGATCGTTTCAAGCAGGGTTGCCACTTAAGATTGCCACCTAACCGCAATTTATTTATTTGTTCGTATATCTCGGGAACTGATTGACCGATTTGGTTATATGCTAGGGTGTTGCCACGTAGGGCGGTTTACGGGGTTGCCACCTTTCCCAATTTTTTTTAAATATAGAGCTAGATATGCTAATATGGGTATCAATTAAAAGGTATTTTCGGCCGTATTCCAAATATGACAATTTCGCGCAGGGTTGCCACCTAACAGTAATTTACAACTCCCCTTCCCATCTTTCTTCACCTTCACACTATCTCCCTCCCTTTTTCTCTTCATTCCCCTCTTTCCTTCTACCACGCCCGTCTTCCTCTATATCCCATTCGTATTGCCCTTGTATTTAGGCATAATTCTTCCCACGTACCGAATTTGAATCAAAACGCACCATGTATAAGATATTTTCGAATTGATCGGCTCCCTGGTCTACTTCGCGGAAGTAAGAAATTGTGACCATTGTAAACCATTCTCGAATACACCTTATTCATATCTCGTTATTTCTGAATTTAAGAAGTTAACTTCTTTCACTTGTACTGGCTGCACGCGGTATTTTTTGCAACTTTATGCTCTTCATTTTTACTCGTTTTATGGTGCGTTACTATCAAAATTAAAAACATGAAAACTTTTTAATGGACAAAAGTTACATCAATTTATATTCTGCAAATACAGACATAAGAAAAGTGTGCACCTAACAATAACTCAACAATGGCTTCGACAGAGCTAACTTTTGGTGGAGACATTGGAAAAAACTGCGAACAGTCCGTATCTATCCCAAGACTTCTAAATACGTTTATCGGGGTCAAAAGTTCTAAATCAGTTTTTCGGAAATATTTACATTTCCATGGCTTAATCCCGTCCTTCGTTCATTACAAAATTTATTATCATAAAATTTCCTACAAAACTTGCTTAAGTTTCTAATTCATACTCCCAAACGATTCTGAGTTACAGCTCGAAAGACTTGAAAAGCTGTATAATTTTTGGATTGTCTTAGATCAGTTATCAATGCAACAAATTCGTTCAAATTTTGTACATATACTAACATTGCTCTTTTAAAAAAGTAATAGATTTTCAAACTGGCGTGGTAGATGTATTAGACACCCAAAAAAGGTTGTATAATCCAAACAATGATAATATCTCATTGTATAGCTAACTAGGCACTCTTATCATCAACCGCAACGCACAGGGGGGCATTTTTTTTTTTTTTTTTTTTTTAATATAAATTTCGCGCTGAAGGTCGTAATTTTCAAGCGATTTCAATTTTTTGGATAATGAAAGACCCTGAGATATTTGTTTGTTTATTTAAATTGTCATAATTTTATTATGGCTAAGGCTGCTTCACACGGGCTGATTTCCAATTAGATTTTTTGACGTTCGACCGCGTTAACCATCAAATACAGGTTGTCAATCGGTAGAATAGCATTTACACGGTGGAATGATAAAAAGTTGAACATGGAATCTACTCGTGTAAATCATAAATTTGTAAACCTAAACCATAGGCTCAACTATTTACAGCAACTTGCTACAAAATATGCACTCATATTCAGAACTTTTTTTGTTTGGCTCTGATTACCGTCGACTGGGCCATATTTCTTTACTGTTGATAGAAATAAAAAAAAATAAAAAAATACCACAGTTATTGAACATTAGTCAACAAACGACAGTTTGATCTACCAGTTTTTATGAAAAAATTCAGTCCTTGAGAGTCAGAGTCGTTGAGAGGCTTGAACCCCAAAACCCCTTATGATTGCTAGTTCAGGTTGATTCTATTTTTCATTTCACGGGCTTTCTGGTTTTCGTATAGTTTGTGAGCATAAATAAATAAAAATTGTGAAAAAATTGGTATTTGTTTCCTTTAGGGGTCAACTACTAATAAATTAGCTAAAATTATGGGAGATAGCTCAAAAGACGGGGTTTGGCCCCAGGATTACGAATCCGGAAGCGATTTTTTAATATTTTGGTTCTCTGAAGAGATATTTGCAATCAAAGTTGCAAGTTTTCATGTGGTTGTTGTAATTTTATTAGGCTGTACCTAAAAACGCGCAAAAGAATGCGCACCGTGGCACGTTGCCACGGTTCAGGCAACCATCCGGACTTGGGATGGCGTAGCCCGGGGTTACTTAATTTAATAAGTGCGGCCGAAGGCCTCCAACTCAGAAATGTGTTTCGCACATAAATACCATGGCCTCCGAGAATCGAACTTACAATTTTCGGAATGATAAACCCAGCTGTTAACCATCAGGCCATCGCTCACTTTTGATTGCCAGCTTCTAATTACCGATATGTGTAGAGTTGTTAATGTTTCAAAGGAAAATCTTATAAATATATTTAAGAATATTTCTTTTTAACATTTCTAATTAGGAAAAAAAGAGAGAATCGAACTTACAATTTTTCGATTACTGAGGCCAAACCCCGTCTTTTGAGATATCTCCCATAATTTTAACTAATTTATTAGCAGTTGACCCCTAAAGCAAACAAATATCAAAAAATTTCCTTTGAAAAATTATTTAGAATGGTCATTTTTTTTTTGGGTGCGTTACACGCCTGTTCTTTTTTGTTCAAGATTGTATCGAACACCAAAGCGGGCTAAAGTTGTTGTGTAGTAATATGGGCCCCACACGTTGTTGATACAAATGCATGTAGGTACTGCTTTTCAATACGTCGGTGACAATGCAAAACCACGTAACACAAAAATGCAAAATCGCGCAGTGGCGTACTAAGAAAATTTTTTTTGGGGGGAAGGGGGCGGGTGTTTAAAAATTAAAATTTTGTTAATTAATTGTTGGTCGTCCAAAATGTTACGCCAGCCGGTTCTTTGTTGAGGCAACTGGTGCCAATTGGAGACACCGCGTGTTCTCAGATCTGCCTCCACTTGGTCCTATCATCGGATGGATGGTCTCCCTCTTCCTCTACTTCCACCGATAAGAATACCTTCAGGGTCGGAGCGCAAATTGGTCAACCATAAACTCATGAAGGTAGTATGTGCGAAAATGTAAATTTTGTGAAAATTCACTTTAATGTTTGAATTTTCAAAGAAACTTACAATAAAACATACACACATCTTTAAGTATTAAAAAATTCCGTCCCGACCGCAGTGAAAAGTGTTGCCGCCCAGGCCATACACAATAAAGCAAGAAAAGGGGGATTTAATAAATATCCCTACAAATGTACAAGTTCAATCAAGGTTTTGTGTTGTCAACAAATAGGGGCTACCCTTGATTTCACAAGTTAGTTCTGCTATATATTCGGTTTCTATGGGTGCTAGTAGTTACCCCGTAACGTGTTATATGGAACACATTGGACTCATACCACTTGTGCTTTAAATGGCTCATATGTATTTCAGCATATACCTATAATGAAACTTTTTTTAAAGAATTTTTTCTATAAACGGTATTTTTTTGCTAAAATTTTTATAAAATTTGGAATATATTTATTATAATAATTTGATTTTATTACCTTTATATGGATATATAGATTTTCATTTAGCTTATAGTCTAATATGGCGCAAACAAGCAAGTCGAGGTGCACTTTATAATTCTAAATACCCCTTATAACAATTTGAGTTGGAAATTAAGATTTTTATCAAATTTTGACTTTTGTGGATTTGTGAAAAAGATTTTGGGCAGAAGAAGCAATCAGAGGGGTGAGGTAAATGCAGGTGTATGTAGTTATGTTTGGTTTTGCACACATTTTAGTGGCAAAGCAACTGGACACGAGCTAATTTAAAAGAGCGCCTGGTGCATGGGATTAAAAGCATTGACATTTGCTGGCTCGTAGGCGTCCCCTGGGTACCCTCGCTAAAACTGTCTGGAAAATATGAAAAACTTGAAAATAAATTCCGACCTTAGGATTTTCGATAAGAGTTTAAGACAATTTAGAATTGAAGAAGTTTTTGGTGAGATGGCGGCCTAGGATGAAATTGTAAAAAATTACACTGGTCAACAACATTTTTGTGCATGGGTCGTGCGTGTGTTTTGATTTGGTTTTGTTCGAAAAAAATGAGAAAAACGAATAACATGAAAATTCAATTTAAGATTTATTCTTATAAATTTAGTTTGAGAATACAGTTTAAATGTTAAAAAATGCTTTTTCCTGTCATATTCGGTAACATTTTCTCTTAAGTATTAACGTCCAAATATAGTCCCCCATCATGCTTTCCGTATACTGGCCTTGGTAGCGTTTCTCAAACTCCATTATATCTTCATGGAATCGCTCCCCGTGTTCTTCTGAATACGCTCCCATATTATCTTTGAATTTATCCAGATGTGAATGTAGTAACATGTGTATCTTTATCGACATTCTACATCCGATGGCGGAAAAATTCGTAATCATGCCAGTTATCAGCTCATCATAATTTTCATCCCTATGATTTCCAAGAAAGCTATGAACTACTGCCTTAAAACTGTTCCACGCTAGTTTCTCCTCATTGCTAATTAGGTCCGGAAAAATATCGCAGTTCATAATTTTTTTTATTTGAGGGCCAACAAAGACTCCCGCTTTAGTTTTCGCCTCAGACAGTAAATTAGTAAACGCGAGAGTAGCTTCGCTACATTGGTACTAAGAACAAAATGTTTCAGTAGATCTTTTTTCGATGCATCGCTGCATCGGACGAAATAGCGCGACAGGACCTACATTAGAATGGTGCAAAAATGCAAAATTTTCAAATCCCTATAACTTCTTCAAATCCAAATATTTTTGATTCGTAATTGCATTTTTTCTATAGGCTCATTCCATTTCAAGACAACCGGTCCGCGCGGGACATGATTTTTGATTTCGATGAAATTTTAATATGTTGTTTTTTGGTCAAAATAAAGAAACATGTGTCTTTTTTTTCCTGAAAACAATTTTTTTCGGATTTATCGGCCGTTGAAATCGTTAAAATGCAATTAACATTTTTTTCGCCAATTTTTTCAACTCGCAACAACTTTGTCAAAAGTTAACCGATTCTCCTAATTTTTTCTTTTAAATGTTCTTTATTACTATTACTTTTATATAAATTTATAAAAAGTATTATATAGTTTAGAAATTTTTTTTTTTTCTGTATTTAGTAAAAATTTATGACTTTTTTCAAAAATTAATATCTCAAAAAAAGTTATTTTTTTTTACTTGAAATTTTTTCTATATTGAGTCAACACTTTATATTTCAACTTGGCTAAATGCCTATTAGCCAAAATTCGTTGTTTTCGAGATATGAATTTTTGAATATTAAAAATTGTTTCCCCCCATATATTGATGCAATGCATATTAAAACTTTGTCAAAAATTAACCGATTCTCATGATTTTTTCTTTGAAATGTTCTTTTTTACTTTTACTTGAATAAAAATTCATAAACAATAGCATATAATTAAAACAAGACAATTTTTTTTAGTATTTAGTAATAATTTATGACTTTTTTCAAAAATTAATATCTCGGAAACTGTAATTTTTTGTTTGTTTAAACTTTTTCTATGTTGAGTGAACAGTTTATGTTTCAACCTTGCTAAATATCAACTAGCCAAAATTCGTTGTTTTCGAGATACGCATTTTTGAGTATTAAACTTTTTTCCATATACTTTGATTCAATATATGGGGGGGAAAATGTTAAATATTCAAAATTTCATATCTCGAAAACAACGAATTTTGGCTAGTTGATATTTAGCCAAGTTGAAATATAAACTGTTCACTCAATACAGAAAAAGTTTAAACAAACAAAAAATTACAGTTTCCGAGATAATAAATTTTGAAAAAAGTCATACATTTTTAATAAATACTAAAAAAAATTTTCTTTTTTTTAACTATATGCTATTGTTTATGAATTTGTATTCAAGTAAAAGTAAAAACGAACATTCCAAAGAAAAAATCATGAGAATCGTTTAATTTTTGACAAAGATAATATGCATTGCATTAATATATAGGGGGAACTAATTTTTAAATAGGCATTTAGCCAAGTGGAAATATAAACTGTTGACTCAATATTCTCGTGTTTTCTTAGGCATGCTATGTATAGAAAAAAATATTTATGTCCCTATTTACATATGACTTGAATTTTGTGAACTGAGCCACCTACAATTTTTTCGACGGCCATGTATTTTAATGAAAGTTGGTAGTATGGCTCACAACGATTTAACAAAAATACATATATAACAATTTTTCGAAATTCGAATTATTTTCAAAGTTATAGCTATCAACACTTCGAAATTCCTCACTTTTTGATAAGGGAGCGGAAGTTATTTACATTTTTTACCTTCATATTGCACATTACGTAGAGAAAAAAAAATTTCATGAAAAATTAACTAGTCTGTAAAAAATGTAAAAACTCCCGCTTCTTTAAAGTGCCAAAAAAATTTTTTTTGCTAATAGTTACTAATGGAATGCCCAACAACATCATACAAAAGCGCCATCTGACCACGATGGAGAAGTTAAAAATTGCGAAAAATGTTTGCAAAAAAATTTTTTTGCAAATATTTTAATCGTTGTTTGGAAGAAGATACCATCTTTTATATATATTTAAAAAATTAGCAAAATCGGTTTAACCAATCGTGAGTAATTCATCAAAAAGTGACGAATTTCGAAAAGTGTTGATAGCTATAACTTTGAAAATAATTCGAATTTCGAAAAACTGGCCCAAACGTAATTTTTTCTTGTTGTTGTGAACCATACAAAAAGTTTCTCATAATTGGGCAAACCGATTTTGCTAATTTTTTAAATATACATATATCAAAGATAGCTTCTTTTTTCTTTTGCAAACATTTTTCGCAATTTTCAACTTCTCCATCGAGGTCAGATAGCGCTTTTGTATGATGTAGCTGGGCATTCCATTAGTAACTATTAGCAAAAAAAAAAATGTTTTGGCACTTTAAGGGAGCGGAAGTTATTTACATTTTTTACCTTCATAGTACACAGCATGGTATAAGTACTATAGGTAAAACCAAGGCAAATTAAACAAGGTAGAATTGACAACTGAAATATTTTGTTTTTGTAGGAGTTTTTCCTTCAAATAAATGTAAACAAGCGTATTAACCCTTTGCCACCCAAGCACAGTTTTTGTGTCCCATACAATTATTTTACTGAAAACTTAGATAGCATTTGCTTATGCCAACAATTTATCAATACCGCGAAATATGCTAGCCCAAACAGTAACGGAGTAACTTTGGCCACTTTGGAATCTACCTCTTTTCGGACCTTTGCGTTATAAAAATGGCGAGTATTGAATATTTGTCGATTTCCGACGATGGCACCACAAGAAGGTTGTCGCCAGAGTGTCGCAGAAACTGGTGGATTGGTTTCCATTGGAGTTTTTTTATACTGAAGTCAAAACCAGGGTACCGTCTTATCAAGGAAAATATGTGTCCACGAAATGAAGTAATCAATTTTAAAAAACAAATATAAACTTTTTTGGAACCGGTTCTGGACTTTGAAAGGGTTTCGTTTTTTTTATTAAAATATCGATTACGATTTAGTTTTTGGTTTCGAGAAATTAATCGGCTTCGCTGTAGCTGTTGTAAGAGGGACGTGACGGACCAAACAGAGTTCTACGGTCTATGCGTCTATGCTCTCACAGCTGCCGATCCACCTTATGCTACTATTCCCATTGCCGATTTCATCAACCACGTGACCATGGTTGAAATGGATTTTAGTCGCCTCTTGCGGCAGGCATTCCACTACGGGCATTATCTAAACCCCTAACCCGCAGGGGTCATGATCGCTTACAGTTTTGTTTTCGGTCTAAAATCCAATTGAAAAAAATTAGACCATTCATCTTAGCTAAAATGTGCTAGAGTCTAGCTAATCTGAACTCTAAACTCTGTTTAAACGTGCATGGAACTGAGGCAAGCGGTATTGTATTTATATGATACAATTTGCTATTTCTTCACACTATTGAAAAAATTTAAAAATCTTAAGCAGAACGGGTTAATATTTTTTTCATTTGACGGGAAAACTCCTACAGAAAAGAGAGAACTGTCAAGTTCACTATTACTTTGTTTAATATACTTTGGGTAAAACCAAGGCAAATTAAACAAGGTAGAATTGACAACTGAAATATTTTTTTTTTGTAGGAGTTTTTCCTTCAAATAAATGTAAACAATCGTATTAATCCTTTGCCACCCAAGCACAGTTTTTGTGTCCCATACAATTGTTTTACTGAAAAATTCGATAGCATTTGCTCATGCCAAAAAATTGTCAATACCGCTAAATAGGCTAGCCCAAACAGTAACGGAGTAACTTTGGCCACTTTGGAATCTACCTCTTTTCGGACCTTTGCGTTATAAAAATGGCGAGTATTGAATATTTGTCGATTTCCGCCGATGGCACCATAAGAAGGTTGCCGCCAGAATGTCGCAGAAACTTGTGGATTGGTTTCCATTAGAGTTTTTTATACTGAAGTCAAAACCGTCTTATCAAGGAAAATATGTGTCCGCAAAATGAAGTAATCAATTTTAAAAAACATGTACAAACTTGTTTGGAACCGGTTCTGGACTTTGAAAGGGCTTCGTTTTTTTTTTATTAAAATATCGATTACGATTTTCGGTTTCAAGAAATTAATCGGCTTCGCTGTTGCTGTTGTAAGAGGGACGTGACGGACCAAACAGAGTTGTACGGTCCATGCGTCTATGCTCTCACAGCTGCCGAACCAATTTATGCTACTATTCCCCGATTTCATCAACCCCGTGACCGTGGTTGAAATGGATTTTAGTTGCTTCTTGCGACAGGCATTCCACTACGGGCATTATCTAAACCCCTAACCCGCAGGGGTCATGATCGATTTTAATCGCTTACAGTTTCATTTTCGGCCCGGTTGAAAAAAGAGTAGACCATTCATCTTAGCTAAAATGTGTTAGAGTCTAGCTAATCTGAACTCTAAACTCTATTTAAACGTGCAAGGTACTGAGGCAAGCGGTATTGTATTTATATGAAAAAATTTGCTATTTCTTCACACTATTGAAAAAATTTAAAAATCTTAAGCAGAACGGGTTAATATTTTTTTTCATTTGACGGGAAAACTCCTACAGGAAAGAGAGAACTGTCAAGTTCACTATTACTTTGTTTAATATAAGCTTTGTTTCTTTTCTGCTAATTATGAATAATTATTCCTAGAAAAGTGTTTTGTGAAAAAATTAGCAGCGAATCCAGCAGCTTTTTGACATTTAATTGAGAGAAAGAGCGCCAATTCGCTGCAAGTTCGCTGCAAGTTGCTGCTGGAGATTTTTCGTCCAGCAAAAACTAGCAAGTAACAAACAGCTGATTGTGACATATGGTAAAATAAAAATTGATTGCATATTTTTATGAAATTTAAAATTTATTACGAATATTTTGAAAACTATGAGTTATTTACCAGCAAATGAAGTAAGTACATACAATAAATACCAAATCTTCAATAATTCCGTATATTTGAATAGCAAAGCGCCGAAGCCCAATGTCCATTGGACCAACGTAATGTGGCTCGTTTAGAAGACCAATATAATCCTGTAGACACAGTTACAGGAATCGGAAATACTGAAGGTGTATAAGGCATTCAATTTTCTTAATATTTTGTAAGGTTTACGTCGATATATACGCAGAAATTGTCCAAAGACTGAAAAATTCGCAATTTCATGTGCTGCGGAAAAAATTTATTTTCATTTGTCAATTGTCAGAACAGCTGTTCTGCTTGAGAATTTCTGCTGGCTCCTGTTCGGCGAAAAACTAGCAGAAGAGAGATAAAACTAGCAGAAATGAGATTTTGACAGCTTTTTACAAGACTCTCTTCTGCTGACAGTTCTTTGCTGGAGATTTCAAGAAACAAATCTATACTTTGGGTAAAACCGTTCTCTCTTTTGATTTTGTTTTGACGTTTTTAAGCAATATAAAATGTGTCAGTATATAAGTCAAATAGGAAAAAAATATTTAAAAAATTTAAAATAAGAAAAATTTGAAAAAAAAAATCAAAAAATATTTTCCAATTTACACTGCACGTTTAGGTGGACGCTTGGACACTATAAAATGGCAGGGAATGATATGGTAGATTAGCCTGCTAGAGGGACACAAGTGAACCGCTTTTACAGTCCTTTATTTTTAACAATTCTAGCAATAGTTCTAATCGCAAATTGAAGAAAAATGAAAATAAATTATTTTGATTTGTAATTTATTTGATTGAAAAAACCAAACAGAAAAGTCGAGGCAAAAAATAAATGAGTATGGGAATTGCTTAAAAATGTCATTAGTGTCATTAACGGTTTTACCTGTAGTATTTATATCGTGGTACACAGTACGTAGAGAAAAAAAAATTTCATGAAAAATTAACTAGTCTGTAAAAAAATGTAAATAACTCCCGCTCCCTTAAAGTGCCAACAAATTTTTTTTTTTTGCTAATAGTTACTAATGGAATGCCCAACAACATCATACAAAAGCGCCATCTGCCCACGATGGAGAAGTTAAAAATTGCGAAAAATATTTGCAAAAAATTTTTTTTGGAAAAATTTTAATCGTCGTTTGGAAGAAGATACCATCTTTTATATATATTTAAAAAATTTGCAAAATCGGTTTAACCAATCGTGAGAAATTCATCAAAAAGTGAGGAATTTCGAAAAGTGTTGATAGCTATAACTTTGAAAATAATTCGATTTTCGAAAAACTGTCCCAAACGTATTTTTTTCTTGTTGTTGTGAACCAAACAAAAAAGTTTCAGAAAGATAGTACAACTTCGAAAAAAGTGGCTCACTTCACAAAATTGAAGTCATATATCTGTAAAAATGATTTTTTAATTCATTATTTAAATATACTCTTTCTGTTAGAACAGTTGTCATTTAGCAAATTACAACATAAATGGCTGATTCCTTGTAAACTAATATATTTAACATCGACTTTTTGTGAAATGTGGGGTATAAGAAATATCCGCTGATTCGCATTGCGCTACAACTTAACCCATTAACGGCCACTGTACCCATTCGAGTACACTTCTTCAAATATTGAACGAAGGCATTCTAAATAGCGAAAACATATCGTTTTGCTACAACTATGACATAACTGCTTCGAACGCAAGTAAATTATTCAGTTTCATATTTAGAGTGCCCATGTTATATGCGATATGTTATATGAACAATACGCTGAAAGTCAGTTTATTCATGTACTAGTAATACCCGGCGTGCGTTGCTACGCCAAAGAAAAACACCCGAAAAAGATTTTACAATTTAAGGACTTTTATTTATCTTAATGCTAGAGGATAAACAATATTTTTGGTTTTTTCATTAGGTGTGTAAACAAATAATTTTTTTGGGCATCCAACTCGTGACCAGGCGACGTATAATTGACCATGTGAAAAACACGCATTTCTCAAATCCAGTCCAGCGATAGTAAGTGATTGTCCTTGTGCTTTATTTATGGTTACAGCAAATGCAAGACGCAACGGGAATTGAAGCCGCTTGAATTCGAATGGTAAATCATTGGAAATCATCGGTATGCGTGGAATCAGCACGTCTTCCCCTTTGAATTTACCGCTGATGATTGTTGCCTCTATTAAGTTCGGTGTTAACTTTTTATACCTTTCATGAACATGAAATGGTATTATAACTTTGGTCCGATGTTTGTAAGTATAAGAAGAAGAAGAGATAGACCCATCAATAAGTATACCGAAATGATCAGGATGACGAGATGAGTTCATTTAGCCATGTCCGTCTGTCCGTCTGTCTGTTTGAACGCAAACTAGTCCCTCAATTTTTGAGATATTCGGCTGAAATTTTGTATGCGCCCACCATTTTCCAATATAGGAATCATTTGTCGGAACCAGCAAGATCGGACCGATATTACATATAGCTCCCATACAATCGATTGTTCCGATAAACGGATTTTGGGCTATAACTCCTGTAATTATACACCTAGGAACGTGAAATTTTGCAAGTATTGCTATTTTTATATGTGAAATATCGGTGTTGAAAATCATCGAGATGAGATAAATATTTCACATAGCTCCCATAAAATCGATTGTTCCGATAAACGGATTTTGGGCTATAACTCCTGTAATTAAACACGTAGGAACGTGAAATTTTGTAAATATTGCTATTTTTATATGCATTGAGTAAATTGTTGTTTGTAGTTTTTATGTCGATATTTGTTTGTGTTATTTCTATGTTTAATATTTTCTGGAGGAAATTTTGTTTTGTTTTTTCCATTGTTTGTGCTATTTTTTCAGAAGTCGTGTTTATAGTTACATTTCTTACTGAGTATATTAAGTGGTTGGGAGTTAAGTCGTATCTCTTACATTCTAATAGAAACTTTAGTTGTTCTCTTTGTTTCGCTAATTTAACTTTCTGCTTGCTGTAATGCTTTAGATACATACAAATGTTTTCGCCATATTTATACTTCATATGCTGGTAAAAGTTTTTCGACTGGTACTCGAAACCTACATCTTCTGGACGCCTAATCAATTTCCTATCCTCACAACCTAACAAATACAAAGTAAATACTGCGAAAAACTTCATACATAAAATACTAACAATAAGTCATCCCAAATTTCACGACGCCAACATTAAATTAATTAAAAAAACGCTAAAGCTAAGCGGTTATCTTTTTTATTTCTGGAGTTCATTTTTCTCTTAAGAACTTTAAAAAACATAGCCATTTCATTGATTTTTTCATAAAAAGTGCCAAAAATAGTTAATTTTTTAAATGTTTGTATGGGGAACCCCCCAGGTGGTGGTTTAGGGGGTGTGCCACTGCCATGGGTCCGTCAGCCCTTCAAAGTTAGTGGGGGTCGGTCATACATTTGAGCACGATTCGGGCATTCTAAATGGGTCAACTAAGGATTTTTAAAACTTTTGCGCTCAAGGAAAAAAGTCGGGACATCAGAATTGGTTTTAGAGGTATGCTTCCTTAGGTAAAGTAACTTATTTTGATCCCTAAAATACGATTTTATTTTTCACTTGGGCGATTTTGAAATCGACCTGCCTAATTGAACACAGTACTCCTGTAGGGCGCTTGGGACCAAAATATCAGATTTTGGTTTAGGCTGCATATCTTGAAAACTTGAAGTCCTTTCCAAAAAACAAAAAAAAATGGTATAATTAAGTAATGAATGCCTCTCGATGACACATGCCCAATAAGGTTCATTCATTGTAAATTATTGCCAAAAATGGCGTCAAAACCGGAAAACCAGATGAAATTTCCAAAAATTCCAACTTCTGGCTTAAAAAACATATCATACTTTTTTTCAAATGAATAAAACACTGTATATATATCGAAAGTGTCAAGAATTCTCTACCCAAAACCGTTGAGAATTTTTAAATCGGTTGAAAATTGGATTTTTAATGAATTTTTTTTACGAAGAAACTGAAAAAACGCTTTTTTGGCCTTAAAACCAGATTTTGGGGGTGTTACAAACTTTTTAAAGGGCGTTTCGTGTATAACTCGACGAGATGAACAATATCTACTAGGTCGCTTCAAAATTGTAAAATGGCTGTTGCACTGGGTTATTGGCAAGGCTTATTTTCTCATCAATATTTAAAGTTTCAGGGGGTAAGACAGAAAAAGAAAATACATTTTTTTTTAAATTGATTCACCCTAATACATATATAAGCCGAATCAAAATTTCGTTGGCAATTTTTGATAACAAAATCGTATAACTTAATTGCAATTTTCTGAATATAATTTGTAACTTTCTGAAATAAACTAAAAAATGTGTAGATTGTTAAGAAAAAGGACGAAATATGGAAAATGGAAAAACGCGATGTGGCACTACGTACGTTATAATTAAGGGCTTATATATTTATAGCCTTATTTTTTGATATAAACAAAACCTTAGAGCTTGGTTCCGAAAGAATAAAGAAAAGTCTAGCTCTTTAATGTCCATATATATTGCGTTTTATAAAAACCTATAAGACACTCGAAATTTACTTGCTTTTATAATTCATATACTAGCATTTCAATATTTTTGACAATAGTACTAACTAAAGAGTTGAATTAATCTGTATTTTAAATTTTTTTAGCATCATAAAAAAGTTCAAACAAGTTTTGAAATAATGAATTATTTTAACCATAATATTTCGAGTTTTTTTAATTTCTTTTCCAATATTCACCTTTTTGCTTTTCCTAATAAAAATAAATGTTTGTTATTCGATATATTGTCGGTAAAAATGCAAAATCATGTAACGAACGAATGGAAAACTACGTAAATGCTGCCAATCAATGAGGAACAAAGAACTTGAGCACGAACCCCTATGTACTGGGTCAAATTCAAATGTCGTTTTTTGACATTCTATTGCACAAAACCGTTGTGAGCAAATCTCATTTTTGACCAAAGTGTAGATCACGGTTATGCATTTGTTCGTTCTATAGTTTTTTGTCACCGACGATATGGCGAAAAATTAGGTGTAAAATTATCTTTTAAATTCATTCATTCTATTTTGTGCGTAATTTTAAAAAGTAGATTAAATAAAATATGAAAAAATCATAAAATATTCGGTTTTGGCCGTCCAGGAAAACTGGAAATAGACCTTTTTGATTTTGAATTGTGCCGCTTCAAAAAGTTCAGGAAACTTAATCAAACATTAAAAAAGTGCAGTCAAAATTTTTACAATTTTTCGGCAGATTTTTTTATTTCTTGGAGTTTTTCTTCTGAACTCCTCTTTCTACATAAGAAAATAAACAAATACAAATACTTAACGTCTTCATTGTTTAAAGAAAATAAAGATAAATTATGAGAAACGAGTAAAAAATCTATGGAAGAATTTAAAAAAAGAATTTAAGATACAGCGGTTAATTTTTGCAAGGCTTATTTTCTTATCAATTACTTACTTTTCAAGGGGTAAGACCTAGAAGAAATTTTTTAATCAAATCAATGCATTTCATAAATAAAAGATTGACTTCAAACTTGTATTCGAAATAAACCGATATACGTGATCTATTTATAAATACTTGAGGACCCAGCAGACGTCCTGCCGAAAAATGCATTCTACTGCACCTGAAACAATTGTTTCCTGCCCATTTATCCTTTCTTACTCTATAATCCATATATCTCTTTTTTTCATATCGTCTTTCAGATAAGAAGGTCATTAATTTCAACCATTTATTTCTGCAGTAGATATGTACATAAAAATGGGTTAAACTACATACATATGTATATAATAGTGACGAATGAGTCCTTCTGGTTAGCTGTTGAATTTTTTTGTTAGGGGTCGTGCATATATGACGTCACGCGATTTTTGGTAGTTTGCACATTGCTTGAACATTCAAAGAAAAGTATCCTTTCCGATTTCGAAAAGTCTCTGCACTGTTACCTCCTGGCGATTGTATTCGAATATGGGTGCAATCAATTGCCCCGATTACTTTAGGAAATTCGGCTATTTTATAAAAGTCTGTTATGGTTCGTTCCATGGAAATCGAGTCCGTGGGTAATTTAATGAACTCTTTATATAATTGTGCCAATGCTACCGAGACTTTTTTCACTGCACGACGAAATTCAATATATTTAGAGCTTTATCAATACAATTATCTTAATAGATACTCACTTTTTGGTAAAAGATTGCAACTTATAACCAATTTTTCCCAGAACTAATCGGAAGGACGCTTTTGAAATTCTGAACCTTTTAAAGAAATCGTCCTCGCTGAATTTCTTCAAATATTCTGGTCTCTGACGGTATACCCTTGCGGATATATTTCTTGGTTCCGTATTTTCAAAAGCTTCTTCCAAGCTATTTACATATATAAAACAAACGCGATTGTTCCATTTTAATTTTTTTAGTTTTGATAATTTCATATTTAATTCAAAATAATTTGAAATGTCAGAAAATACAAAAATGTAAATAAAACTAAAAAATAGCTGGCAATGCCTGAATTTAAAGTTAACAACAAATTTTAAAGGGCAGATGAAGTGGCGGATAAATTGATCTGCCCAATAAATTATAGGTAACTTGAGCAAACGGAAATACACTTATCTGCCCGATAAAGTGACCTTTTAAACTAAAGGTAAGATGAGATAACGGGCCTTAGAGTTGTGACTTTTAGTTGAATTTTTTTCGTTGAGTTTATGGTATTAAGTCAAATTTTGTCTCTTGAGTTAAAGCAGCAGCATCGGCTGTGCGTCTAAGGGAAACGTCCGTCTGGGGCGCAAGCACTATTGGACACTCCTGTATTCTAAGATCTTACAGCTTTCTCCCTCTGAGCACAGATCGGTGTGCGACCACAACAGTCGGAGATTGTTGTTTTAGAATAAACATTCCCAGCAGGGAAGACTGGGAGAACATAGATCGGTGTCCCGCTACTAATGGCGGCACTTTTATATACACCGACGGCTCGAAGTTAGACGGCAGAGTCGGAGGAGGGGTTTACTCAAGGGATTTGGACCTAGAACTCTCCTTTAGACTACCTGATCACTGCAGCGTCTTCCAGGCTGAAGTTTCAGCAATCATGGACGCCGTGACTTGGACAGGTGAACGCACCATCGGACAGGATATCTGTATTTTCAGCGACAGCCAAGCGGCCATCAAATCCCTTGGCTCTTACTCGTTCAACTCTGAACTGACGCTCAGCTGTCGTCGATCTCTTCAAGAGATGGCCCAACAGAACCGCGTGAACCTCACATGGGTCCCGGGACACAGGGACATTGAGGGAAACTGTAGGGCAGACGAACTTGCCAGGCAGGGCACGACCAAGCAGATTCTTCAAGATAAAGAGCGCATAGGTACGCCGAGCTGTTCAAACACGGAGGCGAAGAGCTGGTAAAAAGCATGCATCAGCTCTTATGCAGAATATGGTCAGACGAGTGCATGCCTCCAGATTGGAATTTAAGTGTGCTCTGCCCAATCCACAAGAAAGGCGATCCCGCTAACCGCACCAACTACCGCGGAATCAGCCTTCTTAATATCGCATATAAGGTTCTTTCTAGCGTATTGTGTGAAAGACTGAAGCCCATCGTAGACAAGCTGATTGGACCTTATCAGTGTGGCTTTAGACCTGGTAAGTCTACCATCGACCAGATTTTCACGATACGCCAAATCCTGGAGAAGACCCATGATAAAAGAATCGACACACACCATCTCTTTGTCGATTTCAAAGCCGCTTTTGACAGCGCAAAAAGGAGTTGTCTGTATGCCGCCATGTCTGAATTTGACTTCCCTGCAAAGCTTATACGGCTTTGCCAAATGACGTTGAGCAATACTAACAGCTCCGCCAGAGTCGGGAAGGACCTCTCTGAGCCATTTGAAACCAAACGAGGCTTCAGACAGGGCGACTCCCTTTCGTGCGATTTCTTCAACCTGATGCTGGAGAAGATAATTCGAGCAGCAGAGCTAAACCGCAATGGTACAATCTTTTACAAGAGCGTGCAATTGCTGGCGTATGCCGATGATATTGATATCATTGGCCTTAACAACCGCGCCGTAAGCGCTGCCTTCTCTGGACTGGATAAAGAAGCGAAAAAAGTGGGTCAACGAGGACAAGACGAAGTATTTGCTGTCATCAAAGAAAGAATCGGCGCACCTGCGCCTTGGCAGCCACGTCACTGTTGATAGTTACAAATTTGAAACTGTGAGGGACTTCGTCTATTTGGGAACCAGCATTAACACCGAAAATAATATCAGTCTAGAAATCCAACGGAGATTCACTCTTGCGAACAAGTGCTACTTTGGACTGAGTAGGCAATTGAGAAGTAAAGTCCTCTCTCGAAGAACAAAGATCGCGCTCTATAAGTCTCTCATCATACCTGTCCTGATGTATGGCTCAGATTCATGGACAATGTCAAGAGAAGATGAGATGGCCCTTGGAGTATTTGAGAGAAAAGTTCTCCGGAAGATTTATGGTCCTTCCCGTGATGCCGACGGCGAGTATCGAAGGAGATTTAACGATGAGCTGTACGAGCTTTACGCAGATCTGACCATAGTCCAGCGAATTAAAGCCCAAAGGCTCCGCTGGCTGGGTCACGTCATGCGAATGGACAAAGAAGCTCCAGCCCAGAAGGTTTTCCAATCGTCACCCGAATTCGGCAGCAGAGGAAGGGGGAGGCCTCGACTGAGATGGAAGCAACAGGTGGAGGATGACTTGAACTCCCTTGGGGTTTCCAATTGGCGTCAGTTATCGCTAAAAAGGAATGACTGGCGTGCTTTGATAGGCGACGGCCAAAATCGCTTAGGCGGTTAAGCGCCAATAAATGATGATGATGAGGTATGCCGTTTGCCACGTGCAAGCTAATGCTGAAGGAGCATACACT